>KQ962587.1:58345-68855 GCA_001563735.1 Leucoagaricus sp. SymC.cos
AACCTAATATGCAGAAAGTAGAAATGGAGATTTAAGATGCAGAAAAATATATATAAAAGTCAGAGGGGTCAGACAACCATAGCCTCGACAGCTGCAAACTAAAGCCCTGACAACCATAACGCCGAAAGGCGAACCCTGCATAATAGACATTTACCTCTCAGCACGACATCTTGAAAACCAGTTGGCATCAAACCAATGACACCAGAACTTGCATTTATGATCATTTGCTGCATGTTTTCCACGACAATTAGAACAAATAGGTACATGCAGACAATCAATGTCCGCAATCGTGGGAGGGATGGGTGGGTTTGCTTTAGGATTGCCCTTGCAGCAGCTAGCATATTCCCAATGATGCTGTTCTGAGTGAGGCCCAGAGCAGCAAGGGTAGCATATTGCCTCTGATTTGCAAGTATTGGTTGAGTGACCCCAATGCCAACAACATTGACAGAGGGGGATTCCAGGTCAGGCCTTGGCGGGCTGGATAATACATCGGCTAGAACTGATAGTGATGTATTGACTATTGAGCTTTTTGACATTGGCTCCGGATTGAGAATCCCAGACATTGAACCAAATGGTGGCAGTGTCTGAATGTTTAGAGTTGCACATAATGCGCGGTTGAGCAGCAAGCCCGATAGGTGGCTCTGAAGCTACAGATAAGGCTTGTGTGACAGTATCTTTAGTCACAGGATAAGGAACGTCGAGTATCTTGAGAAAAGATTTCGAACATGGGACAATGGCCTTGGTAGAACCTGGAAGGGTCGGAGTAGTGTATTTCATGATCAAATCAAGGTCATGTTGATCTGGTATGATGGAGGTGGAAATGTTAAGTCCACCATAAGCAACACGTGCTGTGGTTGCCTGAATAGCACATTTGTTATCAATGAATAGCTGATTGATTTCAGCAACAGTAGAAGCGATGTTGTTGACAAACAACTCAGCACTGGATGGAATAATGATTTGGTGACATATAGGGCCAGTAGTGGTAGAGGAGGGCCAGCATTTAACTGGTGGCTCCTGAGCATTTGCAAGATGGTGCATGGAAGCAATCCATTCAGGCGATAAAGATGGAAAGGCCTGGGCCATTTCGACAAGGCCAATATTGTGATGTGTAGTGGGTCTAGACTTGGGCCTAGATCGAAGTGCATCAGCAAATGAATGTGTAGGCTTGTCCGCAGTTGGTTTTTTAATTTCAGGAGCCAGCTTCTTGGGAAGTGGGTGAGCAATTTTAGCTGAACCCTTAGTTGTGGGCTTAGGGTTAGCAGCAGGCGCTGGCTTAGCAGTAGGAGGAGGGGGCATGTTCTTGGCACTAATGGATGGGATGTGCTTGATAGCCCATTTGATAATTTGTGTAGCAGTGACAGTCTCACCACCATCGCCACCAATAGTCAGTTGAACATCATCAAATGCCTCGTAGGGGTAAGGAAATGAGTCGAGCAGTAAAGCGATGAGTCTCGCATAGTATAGATGCCAGTTAACTCGACTTTGTGAAGCGACATCATGAAAGACAGCAGGTGCATCTTCATGTTTGAAGAAAGACCAGACTGAGCATAGAGACTTGAAGATGTATTGGGCATCATCATTTGTGACCATAAGAGGAGCCCCAGCATCTTCAGACTTGGTAGACGTAAGAGTATTACATGGCGTGTTAAAGACAACACTAGCAAAAGAGTGAACGTTATCAGGAAGGTGAACAGCTGAGCCAGAAGCTACCGGCTCAGTAGCGGGAGAGGGTTGAGGTGGAATAGGAGTTCCCAGTCCACCTGGAGTGATAGGTTTTGGAGGCAATGAAGCCTTCCTCTTCTTGTGATGTTTGGCAGTTGGCATTTTCAAAACAGCCTTGGCAATTTTTGCATTGAACTCATCAGCATCGAATTTACTTGCAGATTCATCCATAGTGTTCTCGTCAACAGCGAGACTAGCAAATAAGTTCATAGCAGACATTTCGGACATTGGATAGAACATAGACTAATCTCTTAAGACCAATGACCCAAAAGGGGAAGGTGGTGGTAAGAGATCAAGAAGTATGATGGGAATGTACCTTTAGGTGGTGGTGTGTGGGGTATGTACCTCTGTGCATAATAATCATGCATCTTCTTCCTAAACCATGTCTCCCATGCTGGACTTTCTCAATTTCCAAATATTTCCAAATTCCCAAACTCTTTCAATAACTGTCTTCCTTACAGAGAAGGTCCAACAGGTTGCAAGCAGTAATCCTTTGAACAGCATGTCAAAACAATCAATCCAGAAGTTCTTGCCGCTGCAATGGGAGGAAGCTGCCAGCCTCTGGAAGAGCTACTGCTCTCAACTTTTGAGGAGAGTTTCAGATATTTTACTGATGCTGCAGTTGGGCATTCGCTAAAACAGTATGAGTTTGTCTGCAAGGTAAGCATGCCAACTTCCCCATTTCAACTGTGTTTGATTATTGAGCACAGCTCAGTTGGACTGCTTCCTCCTCTGTGTGGCTTGCACTGCAAGCTTCTTCTTAATTTATGCTATTATCAGCTTATTTTTGACATCAACACAGAGATAGGTCAGCAGAGACCAGGACTTTTGTTGCCATGAAGATCTTGATGTCACAAGCTACTGCACAAGTAGTCAGTAGCAATTCACCAGAATATGATATATATAGGAAGATTGAGTCCACAAATCCCAACAGTTCTGGATTCAGTCATTGCTTGAGCCTCCATCAGTGTTTCATTACCAAGAGCATGGCTGGCAGTTGTGTCTGCTTCATGATGGACCTCTTAAGCTCGAGCCTGGCAACCCTTTGACTGCTTGGACAGAACCAGTTTACTGTTCCCACTACAAAGCACATAATAAAACAGGTTCTCCTTGCTCTGGACTATCCTTGTCATGAATATGGGTATATCCACACTGGTAGGTCTATTTTCATGCATATTCTTATACATGCTGATGATCATGTATTGAGATCTCATATCTGAGAACATCCTTATTGAAATATCTCAACCAGCAGCTTTATAAATAGAATAATACATTCTGTCAAACCCTCCAGCTGTCTATAGCTATTCTCTTGACCTGAAATCATTATCCTTGCCTCTTGTCTTCTCATGTTCACAATCTCTCCCATATTATGACCTTGGTGGATCTCTAGAGGATATCTCAGTGTACTTGGTGGATTACAGTGAAGGTGACTACATCTCACCTTTTACCTACTCTTTGGGGACCTCAGTAATTGTGATGAATCCTTGGCAACTATAGTTGCCAAGTAGGTTTTAAATTAATCAAGATTAATCTGAAATTCCAGAAGATGGAAGTTGAAGAATCAAATTAATCAAGATTAATCTGAAATTCCAGAAGATGGAAGTTGAAGAAAAAGGAAAAATTACAATGTGATTAATTCTGACTAGCACCTAACAAAATAAATCCACATCTCATGCTGATTATCTCCAAAGCAGAATGTGACTATGAACTCTATTGGCATGACAGCACCTAATAAATATTAATCAGGAATAATCCCTGGCTCTAGACAGCACCTAACAAAATAAATACATATCTTATGCTGATTATCTCCAAAGCAGAATGTGACTATGAACTCTATCGGCATGACAGCACCTAATAAATATTAATCAGGAATAATCCCTGGCTCTAGCTAGAATTAAGACCTGATCTAGCATCCATGTGAAAGGCACATGCTAGAGGAGGTATGTTATTAGTTTTAGTGCTTTTGGTTTGCAGTGATGGCTGTTTATAAGTCAGCCAGTGCCACTAGAGGGCCACCTTAGTAGCATGTTGGCTGTCAAGGAGTGCATTTATCTGTTCTGACTGTAAGCAGAAAAATCTACATAGCACAGAGGCCTCGTATGTTCAGTTGTATGTTCAGGAAGTGGATAAGGTTTATGATTGAAGAACCGTACAAAACAATGATGGATTCCTCTAAGAAGTAACATCATCAATAAAGCAGCATAGTAATTTGTTACAAGCTCTCAAATTGATATATTTGTTTCCTAAATAACATATATAATAACAGGGGTACAAGCCATGCCAATATTTCTAGATTATATTATCTTGTTTTTGAAATGCTTGACCTGTGAATAAATATGGTTTGCAATGTGGATAGTCTATTTTGAACTTGTCCATACCTCAGTATAAGTAGTCAGTCTTGCATTACAATGCTGAGTTGCCCATGAAGCAGTATATCCTTGGGCATTTGTGCAGTCACATGAAACCAGGACAATGTAGTTGGTGTCAATTAATGCACATGATATTTAGTACTACAGAAACCCAGTTCTCTACATTTTACCTACCAGTTTCTCCTCTAACTAGGAGTACTACAGAACATAGATTCAATCTGGAAGAGATAGCAGTTAGTAGGAATATAATCTAGAGCCAAGAAAAACTCACTATCAGCTCAACAACTTCAAGATAAATATACTCTCTGGGCCATCTTGTACTTTGCCTAGAAGTTCTCTCCATCCCATTTCCTATGTCATAATGCTGTGATCCATGCTCAATCTTTGTTGTTGGGCATTGGAGTGTGAAAAGTAGCAAATTTGATGTTATACCTATCAAACAGGTGAACAGTTGCATGCATATTCCAGTTGGTGTCAGACTCATGAGCTCAGCAGCTGAAATGAGCATCTTCAGTCCTGTGTTCAATGCTGAAATTTGACTCAATTCAACTCATGATATGATACTGCAGACAGGACCTTCAATCTCCAGTGCAACACAATCCTTGATGAAGCTAGGCCATAGTTTGTGCATAGTTTGTGCAATCAGGCTCTGAGTCCTCTCCCCAAGGGGATTCTTTGGGTCTGCAATGTTAAGATACATAATGACAGCTTGTTGGTTGTATAGGCCATTCTGAGAATATGGCATCATTGTGAGTGAGGACAAATTGGGCAGGTGTGATGGGGTATATGTGAGCACTTAAGATACTTGTCCTTTCTGGTATCTGATACATGCATCAAAGGACAACACAGCATCAACAACTGGAATCCAACTTGAGAGTAGGAGGGTAATGGTTGAAGGAGACGATAGTTGACTCTCAATGTGTAGGAGACATGCCCCAAGTAAGAAGCCTTGCCTCTGAGTGGGGTTTTTCCAGAATAATAGCTAAGGGAACTGTCCACCAGATGATATTCGTTTTCTTCTCAACCATTGTTTGGTCCATTCAAAGCTTGGCTATAGCTTAATAAACATGCTCCTGAAAAATTTGATCACTGACCTGAAGTTGACATTATGGAAAGTCAGTGGAGACAATCATTTGAACATTCACATTGTTCTGATTAGATTCATTCATGAGTTGTTGAATTTGTTGAACTATTATCAGGGTGCATGTTGTAAATGGAGTTTCTCAAGCCTAGTGTATTAGCACTCATAATTATAAATGAACATGAAAAGCCAAGTACTCACTCCTGACTGAATTCCCTGGCCAATCATATGCAAGTGCATCAGCAGATACAACAACACTATTACCTTGCTTAGGTTTCTGTGTGAAATTTCTTCGAACATGTAGGGTTTGTTGGTGCTAGAGGCTGAAAAAAAGCAAATATGGCAGTGCAGAAGCAACACTGCAGTGGCTGCACAGACAGAGAGTGATATCAGTAAACCTAGGCCTACCCAGCTGAGAGGTGAAGGTGGGACTATGGATATTTCTTGTTCTGCTGGCCCATAAACAAAAGGATAGCTAGGAAGAAGTCAAAGAAAGCAGGTAAAAGTTATCAGCTTCCTGAATTATGAGCAGAAATGGGCTTACCTCTTCTTATTTTTAGTAAGATTGAGAATGCCAGACTTGCAACACCAGCGTGCATCATTTGACTTGAAGACTGCTGAAGTAAAGTCATATTTAGATCTGCTGGATATTTCTCCTCTATTGTTGTTTAGTGTAAAACATATTTCAGGTCATTTAAAAGATCATGAGGGGGCTTCAATCCCTTATACAGCCTGATGAAGGCCTCAAGAATTTCCCAAGCAGCTTGGGTAGCCAGAGTGGGTGAAGTATACTTGTTGAAATCTTAATAAGTCCCTGGACAAGTTCAGAATACAGGAATAGGTCACTCACAACAGAACTAAAGACATATTCATTAGGTTATTAATACAGCTGAAGCTGATGTTGATTCCCCAGACTTGTATCTTTCTGCTCAATTCTAGAGTTTATGTGAGTACATCTCTTCCACAATGACAGAGAAGACTAGTATAGTCAGCACTTGCGAGCTGTAAAGTAAGTTGTTGATAGACTGCATCTAGCGAGAACCCTTCTATTAAGTGACCTCCAATTTCCATCAGTATCATTCCATGAGCTTGAGAAATAACAACTTTACTGACTCTATATATTTGATGAAGTATTTTCTTAATCTCTATACTCATGCAGCAAGTACAAGGCTACTGTTATTATCAAGCATGGAAGGTGGAGGAAAGAGAGCTCAAAGTATCTGGGTAAATCTGGTGGGCCAGTACAGCAATTTGGATGTCTCAATTTGGAAAAGGAGGCTGAGTTTGCATAGCAGGCCTGATATGGCTGATTGGCATTTGAGGGGTTTAGGTGGCTTTTCTATCAGTCACATGGCTTTGTGATTGCTAACATGGACTATTCTTCCTTCATCTGCCTAGTCTTAATAAAGATTTGACTTCACTTTGCTTGACAATGCTAACCAAGTTGAGAGGCATATTGCATATTTGAAGCAAATCCAAAGATTATGCAGCCATGACAGAGCTTCATATGAAGACATGTATGGGCTCAGACTTGAATAAAGTGGCATGAATGGAATGCCATATGCTTTCACAGTTTTTAAGTACAGGAAGTCACTAGTATGATGCAGAAACCAGTAGATCTCAGCAGTGGGTAGCATGGTAGGATCATAGTTGATAAGGGTGTATTGAAGATAACAATCATTCCTGCAGATGAGGGATATACCTGGGACATAGACAAATAGTTGCGATATGAATTTAAGACCCAGGTCCACTGAGTGCAGTAAAGGATAACCAGCTTAGATAGCATGCCTGGGTTTATCCCAGGAATAGATCAGGTAAAGTCCAAAGGTATGTTGTACAGAATTTCAAGAATTTCGAGTGCATCCAAGTTGACAGTAGACTTCATAGAAGCTCATGTGCAGCCTAGCTTGATTCATCAAATTGTATCTTTTACATTGAATGGGCAGGGGAGAATAGACATACCATTCTCCTGGATTGTTTCATCGAGTATGCCAACACGAAAACGATATGAATTTAAGACCCAGGTCCACTGAGTGCAGTAAAGGATAACCAGCTTAGATAGCATGCCTGGGTTTATCCCAGGAATAGATCAGGTAAAGTCCAAAGGTATGTTGTACAGAATTTCAGGTGCATCCAAGTTGACAGTAAACTTCATAGAAGCTCATGTGCAGCCTAGCTTGATTCATCAAATTGTATCTTTTACATTGAATGGGCAGGGGAGAATAGACATACCATTCTCCTGGATTGTTTCATTGAGTATGCCAACATGAAAGCCCAGTCTCAGCTCATTTTTGTTAATAATGAATTACAATCTGGACAAGAGATCATCTTGTGGGTTGAGCATCATAAATGGCATATAATGCTCAGGTGTTGTCAAGTTCAAGTCAATGATGTGTGTGTGACCATTCTATAATATACCAAATAGCCATCCACTATCTGGGAGGGCTACAGCATATTCCAATATTCTTCAGAGCCAACAAACCAACTTCAAAAGTTGAAGACATTTGGCACCCATTGTAGACTTGGAGTGTCTTCACAATATTTTTCTTAAGCTCCTCAGATCACTGCCACCCATTTAATACAATAAACAGTTGGTGGACTGCCAGCTTGATTCAATGGAATGGCAAAGACATTCAAGGAAAGACTGGGACCTTGCAATATTGATTATCACTTCACACATCTATAACTATTAGTTAGTCCTTTTGACAAGACACAATAAATATGTGCTCACTTGTAAGATCCTTGATAGACTGATAGTGCAGAAGCCTCTCTTGGAAAGTGGCAGGATCAAGAGGAACCATACAACAAAAGCATCCTTTGAGAAGCTGGAAGGTGTAGATACCATTAATGACAGGTGCATATGTATATATTGAGGCCGAGGTCAGTGGCACATATGTCCAGGATAGCTAGGAGGAGCAAGCCATTGAGATTGAAGCCACCAAAGAGGCAGTTGCAGTCAAAGTATAGTGGTCTAGAGAGACAGGCACCAAATAACCCATACCTATGTAATCCTAGTATAGTTGATACTGCATATCAGTACACAATACCTTAATTGCATGTTCAGAGTCATCGGTCTGCCACCAAGGTCAAAGGAGACAAGATACTAGTAATGAGAGTCATGGATGGAGGTTAATGGCCAGTGATTGCTTAGTTGTCATGATATTTCCATCACTGTATTTACCCACCCCCATTTATATTATATAAATTAGCAAGTCAACAGGCTCATGTGACTTTCTCTTCACAGATCAACCTTGAGAATGGCATATGTGACATGATATGTCACAATGCATGTTTGTTTGTCTATATATTTGTTCATCTTACTTGTTGTTTGAGTTATAGCCCTAATCGACCTTCTGTGTATAAATACAGGTAGGGCAGGATATGTCAAGGCACTCTTTGCCTCTCTGCTTTCTGAGCAAGGAGTGGGCATTTCTCTGTTTATTTGAAGTGATTGTCTCTCACAAAATTCTACTAATATCATATTTCCTTATTGTGACTTCAATGAGAATCAAGATGCGTGTATAAGTGTGATCTGAACTGCACCAACACGACTAATAACTACAAATGGCTACACTGTTCCAAACATGCAGCTGAACCAGGACATTCAGGAGACAAAACATGATGGTTGATGATGGACAACTGATGGCAATGTTTGATTAGTTTGAGGAAGGAAAACTAAGGCTTTCTTCCACTATTGTAAGCATTCCTACTCCAGAGAAGCATACATAGCAGCATGCCTATGGGCATATATGGAGAATCCAGGCATGTGGGCATTACAGCTTGCCAATTCTGTCTATATGTCAGACAACTTTCTGAATAACATAGCTGTGCATCAGAATTCTTTGTTGAGAATTTCAAGCTCTTCTCAAAGGCAGTCAACAAGGGCTCTATCACAAAACAAGCATGCACATTTGACTGTGATACTCCAGTGATCAGAATAGGGATTGAAGATGATCTGAGCAGGAGTGGTGTACTTTCAATCACCCACTCATCCTGTGACATATGTTCTGGCTTCCTTATAGCCCAATATCATGGATTCTTCTTTGTTGAATCACCAAGTTTGTATGTGTATAGCAGACTCTTGACCCACAAATCATCACTGATAAGAGGAAGTAGACCATGGGCAGCTTCCAATGTCTTCAGGAATTGGTATACCTGTTGATAATTTGCCAGTAATTTTTCTTTCTGCTGATTTATGGCTTTCAATTCTGCCTGACCATGCATATCCTTGTGTGAGACTCCAACAATCTTCTTGGATGCCTTGAGGTAATCAGTTTTATGAATCTCCTCCCAAAGAGCTTGAAGTATGTCAAAAGCATAACTACAACACAGCTGAACTTCAGCTTTGGCAGCCTCACTGAGGCCAAGGTTTTGATGCTGGCTGAGCTCAAAGGATGAGGGCAATCATAGTTGTGTATTGCCAATACTGTTGTCATCAATTTCTGGTAAAGGTCAGAGAGCTGGAAATAGATCAGATTGTTGACTTCACCAGGTATGAAGCATGTCCAAAATGAAACTGATATCAATAGCAGTCTTCTTGGGATCACTGCTTTCATTTGAATTGATCTGGTGCTCAATTCTGCATTGGATCTATTAGTAGAGAGGTATACAACAGCTCAAGTATAACTTACAGGAATTCTTCTAGCTCGAGTCCTTGGAGGATAAATTTGGTGATGCCATGATCCTGATCTGTCTCTTCATCTACTAACTCAGCATAGGCTTTGAGCTGAGAAGGAGCTTGAGGGTTGATGAGGAGCAATTTGCATTAGGTATGCTAGAAGACACAAACCTTTATCATATATTCCAAACTTTCCTGGGTTTGATTTTATTGCAGAGCTGTCAAGCTGCCACTGAGCTCATAGTTCTTGTGGAAGGCTTTCTGTAAAACCTTGAAATGCCACCTGGGATTCTTCAAGCTCTTTGAACCACTGTTGAGCTTGTCTGTGCAAAGAGGTGCCTGGGTGGATTAAAAAAGTCAGAAAATAATTGCCAATGGTTATCAACAAAACTACTTGACGTACCCATCTGTATCACTTTGCACCAGTTCCAATAACTATTAAAGTCATCAAGCATGTCATGGTGGTGACCCTCATTCAACTCCTTTGTGGAATAAGCAGCATGATTCTGCTCAGACTATGCACTCTCTATTCCCTCACCACAGGTCATGCCAGAGTATAGCTTGTAAAAGAATGCATGCAGTATTTGACATCCCAAACCATGGCCATGTATGTGCAGTTTCGGGATGGTGTCTCAAAGTGAATCTCTAACCTTGCTGCATAAATGTGGGAAGTGCTGTTCAAAGTGCAAGACTAGGTTAATGCAGTATTGACACCAGATG
>KQ962596.1:7743-26525 GCA_001563735.1 Leucoagaricus sp. SymC.cos
AAAAAAAAAAAAAAAAAAGATGGCAGTTGTAGTAAGGAAACAGCCTGTTATACTCTCTTGTTCTAGTATCTTTTCTTTTCCTACTATGCATAACAAGAAATCTCACAGACACAAAGCCTTACCAAGTTCTTATCTGGATAATTCAACACAGAGAACACACTAAGAGCCTTGCCCTCAATGCCAGAAATTATTCTGGCTAGACAAGAGATTCCATAAACATGTGGAAAGCTGTTAGAACTTTGTTGAACTGGATGAACAGCAAATAAGAGATTGTGAATGGAGCTATGCAGTAAACGAGACATTTATTTTGACTGTATATTCTTTTCCCCACTTTTTACTGTAAAAGAGATAATAAAATACAAATATGTTTAGGCAAGGCCAAGTCATAAAATACCCCATGATCAACCATCATCACCCATACAGCTATCTTCACCACCTATATTGCCATCTTTTTCTGCTCTTTCTCTGCCCTCAAGTCTACTATAGCCATTACCTCTACCTTCACCATTATCTCCTATAGAACCATTGTCTCCAATTATCACAGCTGTTCAACAGCTGGTTGCTGATAACAGTGATATTGACACTGATAATAAAGATTAACTCTAATGGCCAAAATGTCTTCAACAAAAACTGAAATGATACTAAACACAGTCACTAGACCTACCAGAGCAGCCAGCACTCACCATTCCAGATTCCCCTTTCCTGACATATGAGCCACATAAAACTGACTGTGACAATTATAGTATTCAAAAGGTCTACTCTTTTGGTGCTCCAACTTATCAGCCTAGACTTTCACTACTCCCTTCTTCAGATGCTCTATCTGAATTCCCTCTATATCATCCATTTTCCAACCCCACATCAGCTCTCCTTGTTGATTAGCAGTACAGTAGAAGCTGTTTGAAATCAAATGGGGAAATTCATTGTCTTGTCAAAGTTACTTTATATTCTAAATTCAATTCTGCTGACTTTGCTGTACATGTATCTGAATGAGAACTCTGACAACTTGATGAACACATCAGTGAACTTTTCTCCTCTCCAGAAAAGAGTTGGAAGAAGGGTTCCATTGAGATATAACTACTATGCAAAGGAGCTAAGTACTGTTTAGAAAAGGATGCACTAGTTTTTAGGGTAGATGATATTCTATATTGAAATCCACTGGATGTTCTCAAAGTAGCATTCAAAGAGTGTAAGACTAGTGATTTTCACCTTACACCTTATTAAGCATTTTGAAAACCTTCTGACAATGTACTTGAGAAACAACTATATAGTGACACATTCACTGCTAATACTTTTCTAGAGGAGTTTCAGAAGGCTTGGCTATGAACACCTGAGAACAAAGAGCCTGTTGTGGCTGGCATCATTCTTCACTCAGATGCAATGCAACTTGCAAATTTTGGAAGTGCATCAGCATGGCCAATCTACCTCTTTATTGAAAATAAACCTAAGAAGATGTGAATGAAGGCTATGCAAATGGGGGCAAATCATATTGTATACATACCCAAGGTATGTATAGCCAATTGATTAATACATGCATCTTATTCTGAGTCAGCTTGAGATCAAGGACAAAATATATGAATTTTATCAGGAAAAATATGATAAATCTCTATTAAAGGCAGTTCTCACACATATCTGATGCAAACTAGTTCAGGAAATCTGGCAACTTCTTCTCAATGATGAGCTGATAGATGCTTGCAAAAATAGTTACCTCATGGAGTTTCTTAATCACATTATCTAGTGTTTTTTCTCTCAATTTGTTATCTATTCATCAGACTATCCTGAGAAGTATGTCATTTATTTTGCCATGAATAATGTCTCAAATTTCTTGGAACATGTCTCTGCCCATGGTGTCTTGTTGAGAAGGCAAATGCCTCAAAATTTGGGACCAGCAAAGACCTCCAGTATCATACTGATCATCTATATATTGACAACTACTAATGTCAAAAAAAGGTTGAGGATGCTAGACACCTCATCTTCAAACAGGGAGTTGCAATTGGTGGACCACATATTAAGAGAATATTGGGGCCCAAATCACTTGTTTCTGTCAGGGTGAGTTGTACTTTATATTTCTGACATTTAAAACTTTTATTCATTTGGAGTTAGAATGCATTCTCAGAGAAATTAGGCAATGAGATGAATTACTTCCAACTATTTGCTCCAGATTTCATGCATGAGTTTGAGTTGGGCACTTGGAAAACTACTTTTGAGCAGCTTGTTCACATTTTATATGAATAGGCTGATGGATCAATTCAGAAATTAAATGAAAGATGTGTTCTCCCTGGCATACTAGGATTCTGAAGTAACATGCAAGCTGTCTCCAGATACCAGCAAGTTGCTCCTTTTGGCCAAGATACTATTCATCAATTCAGTAAAAATATTACAGGGGCAAAACATCTAGCAGCATATAACTATGAGAATCTTCTCCAGGTATGTACTAACAAATTTGGATCAATTGGTACTCATATATATTTGAAGTGCTCTATCCCATGCTTTGAGGAGCTGTTCAAAGTAAAGGGTGAAGCAGAGATTATTCAAAAATTGCTTTTTGAACTTTGCACATTATATACCCTCACAAAATTATGGCTTCACACAAGCTCTACACAAGTAGACCTTGAAAACTCAGCTGCACAAATTAGCAAACTATACCATCAGTTTACCACTAAAATGTGCCTGAATTATGGGAGTAGACCTCTATCTGCTGATAAAGCAGCAAGACAGTCCTGTGGAACAGTCAAAACTCCCAAAGCTGATATGATAAAGTCTTCAGACTTCAACATGAACATATATAAATTTCACAGTATATCTGACTATGCTTCATCAATTTGCTGGCATAGAACTACTGATAACACATCAACATAATCTGTAAATTGGACCCTTTTCTTTACTATTTTCTTACTTAATTCAATAAGAGTGAACTTGAACATAAATACCTGAAATGGTTCTATGGGACTTCCAACAAGGCCAAAGCTAAAGAGAAAATATTCACTCAAGTACTATGCCAATGGCATCTGTTTGGTATGAAGCTTTTGCAGGTAGAGAGCCCATGACCAACAATGAGTATACATTGTTTTTCCAGATAATATCTTATATTACTCATAGACTCTGCTTAGATCCTCCTGAAGAAAATTCATATCATATTTCGGACAAGGCTAGATATGTATGAATTAGTATCAAGGAGTTTATTTGACAGAATGCAAATGACCCTGCTATATAAGTGTATCTTCATTCTTTAGCTATACCATCATTACTGAAATTATTTTATACAGGATTTTTGATACAACCTCAATAATTACATAGCTGCTCATTTTGCAGGAAAGGATTATACAGGTGTCAACTATTAGGCACCAGATGAAGATATACTCAGATTCAAGATCTACAAAGACAGTATCTACATTTTAAAAACTCTTCAGATCATCTATATGACCTATGATCTCTAACAAGAAGAAGACATACTCAACCCCAATATATGTCCTGATATTGTAGTGCTATTCTGCAAAGACAAGATCCACCCTTTCTGGTATGCTCAAATTCTACTTATCTTTCAGGTCACAGTAGAGTGACCAAAAGAGGTTTTACTAGACATGGATATATTATTTATATATTAGATAGGTCTTTTAGAAGGCTCTCTTCTACCATGGGAATCTAAGATATTATACCACATTGCCTTTCAGGAACTCTCCAACCTGAATGCAGTTAGCTTCATCAATTGTTATGAAATTCAATATTTTATTTGGATTTTATAATATTTATCTTAACATTGAATACTTTAGTGCTGAAAACTGTAAGCACTGAAAGGGAACATTGAATACTTTAGCACTGAAAACTGTAAGTGCTGAGGGAGAGTTGTTAAACACCTATTACAATAAAGACTATACTTTAATCATGTCTCTAGACATGATGAAAGTAGAGTCTTAATAAACACCTACAAAGTAGTGTAATAACTATAACACTATAAGATGTCTTACAATAGTAAGGACATCTACAATAACAACATCTTAATAGCTTGTATATATACAAGACTATTAACCAAATCTTTAACATAATCATTATTACTATAATTATATAATATACTTACAAATTATAATCCCATTATAATTTGTAATCATTCCCATCACTCCCATTAGATACTTACTAAGTATCTCTATTATTATCTGGATTACTAATCTATTAGTAATACCTTTACAATTACAGTGTTACAAGTTAAATAATTAATATTTATACTTATATACATTGTTTCATGAAGTTCCATCATAATCATTACATAATTATTTATATCTATTTACATTATTCTATGAAGTTCCATTCTATTCATAGAACAAATGTTCTACAACCTTCTACAATATTCTATAAGGTTCTATACTATTCTTAGAATGTTCTATAATGTTCTATGACATTCTATAATATTCTATAACCTTCCAGAAGCTTCTAGAACCTGGACATTAGATATTCTAACTATTATTAGTATTACACCACTTTTATGATAGAAGTACATCATTAATACTTCTATACTTCTATTTCAATGTCAGTATCATAATTAATGTTCCTTAATAATTGACATTAAGAGAATGACAATCATTAACCAATTGTAACTTTGTAATCTTTGATACATTGTATCTCTGAGCATTATCTAAGTAATACTTATATATAGACCTTCAGTATATCTTCATATTCTCCATTTGGATGTAGATACATAGATACAAACATTGTAACAGTATATAAGTGAGCTCAACTAACCAGAAGAACCCATTGTTCTTACTTGGTTAGGTAGAGCCTCGAGAATAGAGACTCTTAAACTTATACTGAGTGATCTTGAAGGTCTGAGATAAGACTCCTGCTATAACTCTTAAGACTCTCTTGATAGAATACTTTGATCTAAGTATTCTATCACTGTACTTAATACTCTTGGTGAAGAACTTCTTGAGTCATTAGTGGACCCTTGATAGGTCAATAGACTAGTACCTTTGAACTGGTGCTATCTATTGGTATATTGAGTACATACAGGTTCTATTAATAGGCATTCAAGTTACTTATTAAGCCTGAACTCATTAATGTGAAGAGCCTTCTCTGTTAGGCTTTCTGTAGAGGACAACCTAACACGCTTGATTTATAAGTAATCCAGCATCACCATAACATCAATTCTAAACAAGTTCTTCAAGCTACATATCTCATACTTGATTTCTATGAGAGATATCTTGACACTCCATATCCACATTTAATTTCATGTCCAAAACATGAAGAAAATATCTAGTTTGCATACTATGTGATACTGTAAGTCAAGCATCTACCAAGTTCACAGAAATCAGCTAAAAGAATGTTATGGATGCTTATCAGCAGGACCTCATTCCCATAGGGCAATAAGCACCTATCTCTATGGGTCAGCAGTACTTCATCATGAACAATACTTACATTTTCCCAAAGAGAAGCTGACTACACAAGTCCTATTCTGAAGAAACTGAGGGGGAGTCTCTTCATCTTTCTCTGTACCCTTGCAGATCAATATGCCTGACATGACCTGGTACTCATCCATTTTGTGTTCAGGGTAGGTGTGACTGTCACCCCATGCTACTAAGGGATATGAGGCAGAAATAGAATTATCTACTCACAGAAGAGTTATCATTGCACTGCAAGCAATAGTCATGAGATAACTTGTTAGTAGCTCCACAATTCAGGGGTTCTTCTTCTGCAGTAAGTCAATCAGAGAAGGCATGAGAGATGTCTCACTAAGGTAAGGCATCTTAGGAGTTATGTAGACAAGTAACTGAAGAGAATGGAAGCTAAGCTTCCATGAGAGCACCTCTTCACTATATATACATTCTATCTAGATACATACAGATTCTTTTTCCTACTATATGAAGCAATAGAAGTCTACATAGTGAAGTTCCTTGTACATGAGGCGCAATGGAGTCATATGTGTAAACTATACTACAAGTCCATAGTCCAATAATTGAGAGGAGGAGGAGGGAATATTTGAGGGATGAAGATGAAGCATAAGTAATAACTAGTAATACATTCTCTAAATAGATGTTGAAGTTAAGAAGTCTGAGAATTACATCTAATAGGATAATGATGATCAAAGTGTAAAGCCAATCACAAGAATTCGTAACTATTAATACATTTACTGATAGTGACTTGGGAATTAAGAAGTTTGATCATCAGGGTCATCAAATAGAAGTTCATCATAGGGGTGGGAATCATGGGGCATATGTATAGTCATATATCCTACAAAGGTTGAGGGGAGAGGGTATAGCGGGACTGGGAGTAGTCCATGATATCGGTCTTTGGGGAGATGCTTCAGCTGTGTGAGATGCTTTGTGCTGATTCGCTTGTATCTGTAGTATAATCCATGGAATCCTCAGTAGGAAGAGGAGGAGGAATGGGGCATGGTGGAGATGCTGGTGTATCTGCATATGATAGGCTTGGTGAGAGTGGCAGTATAGATAATTCATTCTTCATCACATCTAGAGTGATTTGGATTCTCAGAGTCATGAGGCCAGACTGGTAATGTCCAGTAACAATTTCTCACACAATGACTTACATGAGCATTCAACCTCAGTGTTCCATATATGGGTGTCTCCAGACAGTGGGTGCATCATTGTCATCATTAATTTTCCATCCATTCATGACTATGTCAGGAGATCTGTTTCGAAGCATACAGATAATTTTCCCATTCAGGGTATAGCATCTGAAGGAAGGATTGTTATAAGCATCTAGAAGAATAGGATCAATATAGGGCTTCTCTGCTAATTCCTCTGGCAGGAGGATAGGAAATCTTATCTCATTGTCATCTTCTCCAGTAGTTCCCTTTATGTTCCATCAATAGAAGTTTGAGTAAGGCATTGAGTTATCGATGATTTCCTGAGCCATTACACTATCCCCTTTATTTAAGGTTCTTTCCAAAATACCTTCTAAATGTGAGGCCTTCACATTATTTAGTAGTGCAGTAGCAATGTTGTGTTCAGGATGATAAAGTCATTGACAAGTGAGTTGGTAATGGTCGTGGGCAGCACAAGGGAGTGGAGAAAGGATGGCATAGATATTCATGTTTTCTCCTGTTCCATAAGGTATAGGTCCTATGATTGTAGTTTTGGTGTTATATCATATCCCTGTTACTATATTCTTGGGTTCATCAGCATCAGACACTTCCAATATTCTTGTAGGGGTAGTCATCATAGTTGGTATCATAACTGTCATAGTAGGGTGAAGGATATCATGATAAATAGCTGAAAGAATGGGTTTGTATGGTTCTTTCTTCATTATGATTAACAATTGGAAGTCCTTCTTCATGGTGGCTGGGGTGTCAGCAGCCATGCCTGCGATTCCTATGTTGGCTCTGGTCCAGTTCTCTTTGAGCATGGTTAGCATGTCGATAGGCAGAGGGAGGTGATCAGGCTCTAATTCCTCATAAAGTAGGGCATTGTATCTCAGATACTCAATATTGAGTTTCTCAGTGACTTTCCTGGCCATCAACAGAGTATATATTGGTCCTGGAGGCCAGGTTGGATACTTGAAGGCTTTGTGTGTGGTTTTCTCAAGTATCTTGTTGGGTGTGGTTTTGAGGAAGAGGAGGGGTGAATGATAGTTGATCTATAGAATCATATCGTTCTTGGTGCATCAATCTTTGAGTGTTCTAGTGCATTGTGCTAGGGTAACTCACATGTGGCAGGTCATTGATTTGCTGGTTGTTTCGTTGTCTTTGTTGAGAGCCATGAGTTGTCTGTCATGGTCTGAAATGAGGAGGTTGATGATGTGAAGTGTTTCTTGAATAGTTAGGAGGGAGATCCATGTCTTGAGGTTCACTTACACCTCCTTGTGAGTTTCTTCAGCCATCAAGAAGTGGTGGTTGAGTTTCTCATATAATTCCTGTAGAGAGTGTGGGAGCTCTTGGAGGGCAGGGAATTGCAAAAGTTGTTGTAAAGTGATTTCCATTTTGCAAGCTGAGGTGAGTGCTGTTTGACAATTGGTCCATAGATATTCCAATGTGAGTAAACCATATCACCTTTCGCAAGTTCTCAGTGAGGTGAAGGCTAGTAAGACTCTGTCAAGCTTGGTCAGCTTGGTATATGTAGCAGAGTAACATTCTCACATAATGTATGCTAGAAGCAACTGTTGACCTGTAGTAGTTGATGCTAGCAAGTGTTGCAGGAGTGTTTCATAAATCGTTGTCCTCAAGGGACAGGTTATCCCATTTAAGTTGTGATAAGGAATAGTCGAGGGATCAATTCAAAATTGCAGCATTCCCTGCAAGGGAGGGAGCTTGGACTGGGTTCCCATTGACTGTGAAGGAGGTGTATTCTCCATTCCTGTTAATAAAAAAGTTGGGAAGGGGTCAGAGAGTAGAAAGTCAAGGTGTTGATATAGCAGATGGTGTGAGAGGAGTCGTCAGTGATGATAGGGCCAGTATACTAGAGTGGTGTAAGTTCTTGCCATCTTGACTTTGTCAAATCAGTGTTTCAAGAGGAGGAGTATGAATAGGCTGATGAGTGATAGTTTCAAGTAAGTGATTGAGTTGTTCAGTGTCAGTTGTTGTCTGAATAACATTAGGAGTTGGTTTGGGAGTTGGGGGCATGATTCCTAGGATAGTTGATGAAGTCATTTATATTGTTGTAAAATCTTCATTGCCTTTTCAAGGTTTTCAGGTAGTTCCCAGATGTTTTCTGCTGTTGGATAGCCTTCCCATTTCACAAGATAGTGAAACCTATTCCTAATTAGTTTGTGGTTTACAATTGCTTCTACCTCATAGGTTTCTTCTCCTTTGTCAAGGTCAGGCATTGGCTTCTCATGATGTCATCTGTACAGAAAATTTTCTGTATACAGGATCAGGAGGGATG
This sequence comes from Leucoagaricus sp. SymC.cos, assembly GCA_001563735.1. Lineage (NCBI taxonomy): Eukaryota > Fungi > Basidiomycota > Agaricomycetes > Agaricales > Agaricaceae > Leucoagaricus > Leucoagaricus sp. SymC.cos. The sequence continues at coordinate 16,569 of KQ962596.1, forward strand.
TGTAGAAGGTGTCATGTATCTTCTATTGGGGAGGAAGTTTCAGTTTGAATACTACCGGGGACTTCTTGTCAATAATCTCAAAAGGTCCTTCTCATTTTGGTGCAAGTTTTCTATATTTTTGGTAAAGAGGTAGATTCTTATTATTCAGCCAGACCTTCTGTCCTATTTTGAATGTAGGGAGATGCAGATGACTTGTTCTTTTCATCATAGTTTGTCATGCTTGATTGTGTGCCAAGAGGGCTCAGTTCCTGGCTGCTATTAACAAACTGGCTTGGGAGTCAGTGTTGGGGTTGGTAGTTCAGCCTTCTTTCCATGGAAGAGATTTGGGTCATTCTCCTTGATAAAGTTCAAAGGGCATTTCTTTTCTTCCAGAGTGTGGTCAGTTATTATGCATGTATTCATAGATAGCAAGGTATTTGCTCCACTTGCTTGGGTTGTTTGCTGTGAAGATTGCTAAATAGGTTTCAATTTCTTGATTAAATCATTCCATCATTCCATCTGTTTGTGGATGATAGGTGGTCGAGTAGGCAGGTTGGATGTGAAGGGCTTTGTAGAGAGTGCGCATGGATTTAGATGCAAATCTAGGGTCTTGATCACTAATGACTTTATCAGGTAACCTGAATCTTCTGAAAAGGTGGTCAATTAATAGTTGAGCGATCTGAGATGACATAGCCATTTTTGTTGTAGGGATTAATATTATCCCCTTTGTTAAGCCATGGTCCACAATGGCTAAAATACTATTGTGACCATGTGACTGAGGTAGATCAGTGATCAGATCCATCGAGATCTGAGAGAAGGGTCTCATTTTTGTGGGTCCTGCAATAGGTTGTAATAGCAGGTGATCAGGTCATTGTATAATCTTGTGTGCTTGGTATTCTTTACATCCTTTCATGTATTCGATTATGTAGTCTCACATGTGTGGCCAGTACACATGCAGTTGAAGTTTTCATAGAGTTTTGGCTTGGCCTGGATGTCCTGCAGTTGGATGATCATAGCAGGCTCATAGGAGTTTTCTACATATATCAGTGTCATTCGGTATAATGGGTATGCCATTCCTGTGGGGTATATCCATCATTGGGGTATCCCATTCCTTTACTTCTATTAAGTCCTGTTTTTGTTTAATTTTGCACAATAGTTTGTTGTCTAGCACATTAATAAATTCATCATTGAGTAGCATGATTTTACATTTGTTGTGGTTATTTGGCACTAGATCATGTCATCTAGAGAGTGCATCAGCTGCGACATTTTTCTTTCCTGGGATATGTCATAATTTCAACATTGGTTTATATTCTTCCAGGGTCACATGCCATCATCTTTGTTGTGGGTTAAGGTCTTGGGGTTTTCTCCATTGAGTGAGATTCTCGTGATCAGTCCAGACTATGACTGGATACTTTGCTCCTAAAAGATGGTGTCATCATATTTTTACTGCATGGATGATGGTGAGTAATTCCTGCTCTAAGCAATGATAGTTTTGTTTACTGGGTGTGAAGGATTGAGAGTGAAACATGATAGGTTGTTGTCATCCTGTGGCATTTTTCTGGTATAGGACTGCTCCAGACGCATAGGCTGGAGCATTGGTCTCAACCTCATAAGGGAGATCTGGGTTCACTTTCACAAGTATGGGTTTCTCGTTAAACATAGCCTTCATTTCTTGAAAGGCTTTATCGTGCACCTTGGTCTATTCAAAGATTACATTAGTAGACATAAGGCAGTTAAGGGGTGCAATGATTTTGGAATAATTGCATATGAATCATTGATAGAAATTACAAAATCCCATGAATTTACATATTTCTCACATTGTAGTGGGTGTTGGCCATTCCATTATCCTTTTCAATTTGACATGGTCCATTTCAATGGTGGAGGGGGTGATCATAGCTCCTAGATATTCAATTCATTGTTTTTCAAATTCGCATTTTGATGGTTTCAAGTAGAGATCATGTTCTTGAAGGATCTTCAATACTTGAAGCATTAATCATTTGAGTTCTTCTTTAGTAGCAGCATGTATAAGGATATCATCCATATAGATAAGAACTCCCTTTTCTCAAATGAGCGGTTTGAAGATTTCGTCCATCATCACTTGAAAAGTTGTGGGTGAGTTACACATTCCAAAAAACATTATGGTGGGTTTGTATAGTCCATGAGGTGTTCTAAATGTGGCCTTCCATATATCTGGGAGATGTATTCTGATATTGTTGTATTTGTTTTGAACATTTATTTTCATGAAGTAATTTAATCCTTCGAGTTGGTCAAAGAGAGTGGTGATGTTCGGAAGTGGATATACATTTTTCCTTGTATGTTCGTTTAGGTATCAGTAATCTTGACAAGGCCTTAGTCTTCCATCTTTCTTTGAAACAAAGAAAAAGGGCAAAGCCATAGGTGATTTCAATGGTTAAATATACCCTTTAGAAAGGGTTTTGTCCAGAAATTTGTTGAGTTCTTCAAGTTCCTTTGGAGTGAGCTTATAATTCAGAAATGGTTTCACTTCAAACATAGGTAGTAACTTGATTTTGTGGTTCCATTTTCAGTTGGGAGGAAATTGACTGGCTTTCTTTTCTGAGAATATGTCAAGATATTGATGATAGATGGATGGAACTACTTGTTAGGGATCATCAGATTTCTTGTTGCCATATTTCTGAGCTAATAGCTGAGATGTGTTGGTTTTGATGTTAATTTCTTCTTCAATGTAATCATTAGTCAAGTCGTCAATGAGATTGCAATATTTGTATCTGTTGGATATTTGGTTGCATAGTTCTTCATAAATCTGCTGTCTATCCAGTGATATAGTTCTGCATTTCCAGTCTATATCAGGATTTGTTTGTTGTAGCCATGGAACTCCAAGGATAAGTCATGGTTATCCTAGTTTAGTAACCATGGCTTTAATCTTCTGATGTTGTCTGTCAGCAGTGAATTCTATCTCCACATATTTTTTGGCTTTGTTTAAGGATCCATCAGCATTGCATATTTTCATAATTTTCATTAGTGGTTTCATTGGCAGTCTCCATTATTTCATAAGTTCAGGGTCAATGAAGTTGTTACTTGCTCCAGAATCTAATAATGCAGTGAAAGAGATGTCAGGGTCTGAAGGAAGGTGTAAAATAAGGGGAAGTTAAAATAGTCATTTTTTGTTTGCGAGATTCACTTGATTGATTTCTTCTGGAATTTTTGGGTTCTCACTTCCTAATTCTGCTTTATAAAATTTGATTTTTTGATTTTCATTTCTTCAACTTCTTCATTGCTCATTTCTTCTGCATTGAATATGTGGTGTTTCCCTAAACATTGGGGTTTCTTTTCTTTTCCTTTCTTTGGCTTAAAACTTCTCTTCTTGATTCCTTTGAATTTTCATTTTCAAAATTTCTTGTTGAATAGACAATCGGCAGTGAAATGTTGTCCTTCTTTATATAGGAAGCATTTTCCTTCGGCTCTAAGCTTTGTGTAATCTTCTGTAAGAAGGGAATTAAGTTCTTCTTCAACTCTTTTGGCAATGTATCTTTCAACATTGCTGTTGTTGCTTTTGTTTTTGCTTGAACTTTCTTTGTATTCAGTGGTGTTGGTTTCTTCCTGTCAAGTGTAATTGAGTTGTTCAATGAGATCAACATCCATGGGACTGTATCCTTGGGTTTCAGTACTTTTTCAAATTGATATATAAGGTTGATAGTTTATTTTTGAACTGTGCTTTGAAGTAGTTTTCTGTGTGTGATGAGTGCGTTCTCTTCTTGGTTGATAATCTCTTGTAAAGCAAACATATGGTTGAAGGTATTCCATTCCTGCCACTTGTTGGGCAGCAATGTAGAAGTTGTTGATAGAGGATTGGTTCAGGTTTTGGTCTTGGACTCATTTATAATAATATGGGTCCAATCCTTGGAGGAAGAAGACGATTCTCATGTTAACATTGGTGAGTCCAGAGATGGCAAGTTTGTTTTTGAATTGATTAATGTATTCTTTAATTGGTCTTCCATTTTGTTGAGTGGTTTGGAGTCTATGAGATTATTGCTGACATGTTTGAATGAGGTATTGAGTGAAGTGTTGAAGTCTGTAATGGATCTGGGATTGAGGACATTATTGGTGGTTTTGTCTTTAATGAAGGCTCGTTTCCACTCTGTTGCAGATTCTTCCATAGTAAGTAGTGTGTAGTAGATTTTCTTCACATCAGTATCATATGTGTTGGGTTGCACAATAAAAAAGAGGTCAAGGTCAGCTCTCCATCTTTCATAATCATCAGTATTTCTGGTGAAAGATCTTAGTTTAGAGACCTTGGGGTCATAGGTTGTTTGCTGAGTTGCTATTTGTTGTCTTTGGGAGGCATTGGCGGTAGTGGGGTTTCATAAAAGTGAGGTGTTGTCATGAAGCTTGGGGAGTATGGGGTCTGGGGATGAGGATATCTGTTGAGGGCTTCTGTGCTCATCAAAGGAGAGGGTTTGAGGTGATTGTCTAGGTGTATTTCCTTGGGTTGGGGTAAAGTTGAATGGTAGTGTAAAAGGCTCTGGTCGATTTTCACTGTTTCGAGTGTCTCATTGTTGTTGTTGTTCCAAGATCATGAGTCATGTGTCAGAATTGAGTTGGTTCCAGAAGTTGAGGTTTTTGTTTTCAATGTGGATTGATCTATTTTCTTCTGTTTCAATTCGCAGATTAATTCATTCAGTATTGTCAAGTCAAATTTGATTTTCTTCTGAAGCGTTGTCTGCTCTATTTCTCTCTCTTCTTCTTCTTTGTCTTTCTCATTGTCCAGTTTGTTGTTTAGAAATTTTGATTTATCTAATTTCTGTGTTTTATTAGTTATCGTGATTTTATAATCATACTGGTCATATAAGTCATATTGGTTGTATCAGTCTTCAAGAGTAAAGATTGTGGTGGTTTTGCTATTATTTTAAATGATCCGGTTTGGTGGCCTTCCTTGGTTCAGGTCTGCTTGTTTTACTTCAAGTTTTCCTTCTCAAAGCCTATATTTCAAGGTCCAATAAGTAATGTCTTGGTTTACTTATCTTCTCAGTAGTTTTCATCCACTGGAGATGATGAAGTCTTCTAAGGGTGCTTGAGTATGGACTCAAGTTCAAGGATTGATTTTGATCAGTATATGTCAATCTGTTCAATTGGACAATCTATTCCTGGGATTAGTAAATATATCAAATACTTTCCTAACCACTCTGGGAGTAGAGGACCATTAGGCATCTTTCAACCTATTTTTCTGAGATGCCCAGTCTCACCGTAGAGTGATCAACTCTTGCAGTGCTTAGGCTAATTGATCAGTCACAACCAATTATTACTGTTTGCTTACCTTTCTGCTCCTCAGCCAGTTCAGGAAGGGAGCTTCCATCCTAATGTTATGGGTGCTTATTGGCAGGACCTCATTCCCATAGGGCAATGAGCACCTATCTCTATGGGTCAGCAGTACTTTGTTGCAAACAATACTTATGTTTTCCCAAAGAGAAGCTGACTACACAAGTCCTATTCCAAAGGGACTGAGGGGGAGTCTCTTCATCCTTCTCTGTACCCTTGCAGATCAATATGCCTGACATGACCTGGTACTCATCTATTTCACATCCAGGGTGGGTGCGACCATCACCCTGTGCTACTAAGGGATATGAGGCAGAAATAGGATTATCTACTCACAGAAGAGTTATCATTGTGCCACAAGTGATAGTTGTGAGATAACTTGTTGGTAGCTCTGCAATTCAGGGGTTCTTCTTCTACAGTAAGTCAATCAGAGAAGGTGTGAGAGACATCTCACTAAGGTAAAGCATCTTAGGAGTTATGTAGATGAGTAACTGAAGAGGATGGAAGCTAAGCTTCCATGAGAGCACCTCTTCGCTATATATACATTCTATCTAGATACATACAGATTCTTTTTCCTACTATATGAAGCAATAGAAGTCTACATAGTGAAGTTCCTCATACATGAGGCATGATGGAGTTGTACACATAAACTATACTACAAGTCCATAGTCCAATAATCAAGAGGAGGAGTGTTATTGCTACCCAGCCTATCTGGAAGAATCGGCGGACCTTACCACACACTCTAGTGACAAGGGTCTAGCCTAGAGCAGGGTGTAACATGCAAAGGTTAATGTGCACCATATAACGCTTATACACGAGCAAACACAAGCAGAGTTTAAGAGAGCGACAGTTAAGAGCTCAACTAGTTATCATGCAAGAGGTTTATGCATGATATAAACTAGTATATAACTTGGGAGTTATACCTACTACTACATTGGCTTATATATGAAAGTAATACTACCAACTATAGATGGTCACTGGGTCTAGGGTGTAGATAGGATTACACTAGGGTCCAAGGCAAGGGAGAGTGCTGGGGAACTCTACTGAGCACTACAGTAAGGAGATGAGGAAATGTGGCAACATACTATGTAACTGGAAATATCCTGATAAATATAGAACTCGGATCACGCTGGGAAGTAGGGGTTGAATGTGGAGTCATTAGAAGGATAGATAAATGAGTCCAGATCAAAGATGATGTCGCTGTCCATATATGGGAATGAAGTTCCACTGATCATAACATTATCCCTTTCATAAGGATTGATCTCTGCATCAATCTCATTAACGATCGAAGTATCCTTCTCCATCAATGTTGTAGTTGGCCACTGGGTTGAAGTCAGTGTAAGGGTCAACGTCGAGGGGATCAGGGAGATAGTCGTCATATCGATTTCTGGTACTGGGCTGATGAATATTTGATCCAGTTGTTCCATTTCACATAGATTGCCAAGAGCGACTGTAGGGGTGAGGTCAGGTTGTTTGATGGCAGCGAGGAGGAGGGGAAGATGGACTTGGCATCGTCCTGTCAGTGGGTTGATCTGGTGGAAGATGTGGTCAGATGTTACAGTCATTAAATACAGCAGGAGGGATTCCAGCGTGAGAGAGGGGAACAAGAGCGATTCTGATTGGTCATTGTCGAGTGGGTTGGCTGCAGTGTTGATCTTGTCAGTTAAGGGCTTTGACAAAGATGGCTCTGGGGGAGGGTTCATTGTCGGGGATCATTTGCTGTCGAGTGGAGATGTCATTGGGATAGCTGGGGGGATAGGCCAAGATGGGGATGGGGGTATTGGGTCAGGTAATGATATGTCTATTGGAGTTGCCGGTCTGGGGAGGAGAGGGATGTTGCCTAGATTCTTCTTCTTCATTTCTAATATGACTAGTTGGAGTGGGAATATGAGGTCGTCATATTTGAGCTGGGCTGGATCACGATGAGGTGGTGGGCAATTGGGGGCAAACAGCAGAAGGAAGAACTCATGGTCGATTCCTCAGTTGAGAATTTTCTGGACACTGGCAGCTAGTATGCCTGGGACCATATCTGTGGCAACCAGTGCAGCGATAGTGTGCACATTCCGATTTGATATGACCCAATCGACAGCAGTAGAAGCATCTTCTTCCATAGCTAGGTGGGGAGAAGGAGGATCATCTGAAAGAAGCTTCTTGAGCTTGTTGATTTCCATCGTTGTCATTGTGGTTAGCCAACTCCCAATTTTCGTTATGTACCAGGGGGCTTGGGTCTTTGGATGAAGTTGGTCAAGTGGTGTCATCAGGGTTAGGAATATCCTTCAGACGTGTCTCTCTATGTCGTACATCTTGTTGCAGAGTTCCTGTCCACTTCACAGTGCAATCAAGTAAGAGGAACCTTTGACAAATCTTGAGATGGTGACAGGGGAAGTTGCTATTATCCAGGTCTTTATAGCTCTGGATGGCATCATTGTATGCAAGCATGGAGTCATGTCGTTGATGAAAAGCAGTAAGGACATTTGACCAGAAGGTGTTGACCATGGTAGCCATTTGCAGATTATCATTATAATAGGTGAACATGGAGGAGCAGGTTTCTCTAGCGCGATCAATGGCTGAAATGAGTTGGGCCTGTATCTGAGCTGTGGTGGAGGGAGAGGGCGGTGCGAAGTGGTAGGGACTTTGATGTCAAGGATCATAATTAGAGGAGAAGGTTGTGGTGTATTGGTCGGAACTGGTGGTGTTGGCTGTGTATCCTGTTGGTACAGGTTCTGGAGACTGGGGAGCTATGTCATAGGTTCTGGAATTGGTAGTGGTATCTGACTGGCTGTCAGTGGTGGTGTCGGAGGAGGAGTGGTGATCCACTCATTCAAGATGTTGTTGGAGGTATTCTCGTTTGTCGTTGGAGCACCATTTGATATCAGGGGTGAAGAAGGAGAGCATGTTGAGGTGGGTCCAGAGTTGGATGTCATTGGACATGTGGGAGCACAGGGGTGTGGTATGCAAAACTGATAGAAGGCAATGGTGAGAATGGGACGTTTGGTATGATTGGAAAAGAGGAAGGGGGTGTGGGTATTTATGATTTTTGTGTGTGGTACTTTCGCTTGGTTGGCTTGAAGTGGGTTCCTGCATTGTCCTGTGGTAATTTATTTGCATCTTTATACTCCCTGAGTAGTTCTCCTGAATATTTGAGGTTGTCCTCCCATTCCCAAGTGTTGTCAGATGGGGAATAACCTTTCCACCTAATTAGGTACTTCATGCCCTGTGGGGTTCCTTTGTGTTTGATGATTTTCTCAACTTCATATTCTTCAAAACCATCCACAAGGTTGGGTGGTGGGTCAAAGAAGTTAGGACCATATTGAGAGGTTTCCTTATATGGAGTGAGGAGTGTAGTGTGGAACCAGTTGTGGATCTTCCAATTATGGGGTAGGTCGAGTTCGTAGGTGACTGGTGAGAGTCTTTGATGTATTTGGAAGGGTCCTTCGACTTTCTGGGTATATTTTCATGAAGTGTCTTTATTGGCTGTGGTGGTGAGGTTTCAGTTGTTAAGCTAGACTTTCTGACCTACTTCGAAGGGTTCCCAATTTGGGTTGTTGTGGCATCCAAGCATTACTTGTCTAGCTTTCTCATGGGCTTCTAGGGCAAGCTGGTGAGATTTCTCTAGTTGCTTAAGATGTTCGTCTACAGCAGGTACTGTGGTTGATTCTGTGGTAGGGTAGGTTCAGGGGTTGTAGCCATAGAGCAATTCGAAGAGAGTGTGTTTTCGTCCAGCATGGCACTGTGAGTTGTGAATGAATTCCACAGTTGGCAACATCTTTTTCCATTTTCAGAGGTCTCCATCACAGTAGATGGTGAGATATTTTTGGATTTCCTGATTGAAGCATTTGGTGGTTCCATCAGTTTGGGGGTGGAAGGTGGTGGAGAGAGCTTGCTCAATACCAATAGCTTTGGTGAGGCCTTTCATGAAGTGAGATGAAAAGTGGAGGTCATGATTGCTGATGATCTTTTCAGGAATTCCATAGTGAGAGAATACTCTTTCATTGAGTAGTTCTGCGATTTTCTCAGAGGTAGCTGTTTTTGATGTTGGGACAAGTACTATCCCTTTCATAAGACTGTGGTCCACCACAGATAATATGCAATCGCAGCCATCCATGGGAGGTAGGTTGGTGATGAGGTCCATGGAAATTTGGGTAAAGGGGGCAGTGGATCTGGGGGCTGTGATGGATATAGGGGGTGGTTTTGTGGGGTGGCAGTTGATTTTGAATTTTTGGCATTTACCACATCCTGTGACGTAGTTAACGACATAGGATTTCATTCCAGGCCAATAAATGAATGATTGGAGTTTTCGAAGTGTTTCGGCTATTCCTGGGTGTCCTGCAGTAGGAATATCATGGCAGTGTTGTACAAGTTGGCATTTTATGACAGGGTCATTTGGGATGGATAGTTTGCCGTTTACACAAGGCAATCCTTCAAATCCTGGGGAATGTTGAATGAGGGTAGTGGTAGCATCATCAATGATGTTTAATTCTTTTCTGTCAAAGAATTTGTTGGGGAGTGCTGTAACATTGTGATTATCTTTGTCTGTTGGTTTGTGATCAGGACGGCGAGATAATGCGTCAGCAGGTCCATTCTTTCATCCAGTGATGTGCTTAATTTCTAGGTCAAATCTGGAAAGGTATTGGGTCCAGCATGCTTGTCATTGGCTGAGATCTTGTGGTTTTCTCCATCTTTTCA
>KQ962596.1:31214-42840 GCA_001563735.1 Leucoagaricus sp. SymC.cos
AAAGTAATACTACCAACTATAGACAGTCACTGGGTCTAGGGTGTAGATAGGATTACACTAGGGTCCAAGGCAAGGGAGAGTGCTGGGGAACTCTACCGAGCACTACAGTAAGGAGACAAGGAAATGTGGCAACATACTACATAACTGGAAATATCCTGATAAATATAGAACTCAGATCATGCTGGAAAGTAGGGGTCGAATGTGGAGTCATTAGAAGGATAGATAAATGAGTCCGGATCAAAGATGATGTCGCTGTCCATATATGGGAATGAAGTTCTGCTGATCATAACAAGGAGGAGAGAACATTTGAGAGATGAAGACAAAGTGTAAGTAATAACTAGTAATATATTCTCTAAATAGATGTTGAAGTTAAGATGTCCAAGAATTACGTCTAATAGGATAATGATGATCAAAGTGTAAAGCCAATCACAAGAATTCGTAACTATTAATACATTTACTGATAGTGACTTGGGAATTAAGAAGTTTGATCATCAGGGTCATCAAATAGAAGTTCATCATAGGGGTGGGAATCATGGGGCATATGCATAGTCATATATCCTACAAAGGTTGAGGGGAGAGGGTGTAGCGGGACTGAGAATAGTCTGTGATATCAATCTTTGGGGAGATGCTTCAGCTGCATGAGATGCTTCATGCTGATTCACTTGTATCTGTAGTATAATCTATGGAATCCTCAGTAGGAAGAGGAGGAGGAATAGGGCATGGTGGAGATGCTGGCATGTCTGCATATGATAGGGTCAGTGAGAGTAGCAGCATGGATAATTCATTCTTCATCACATCTAGAGCAATTTGGATTCTTGGAGTCATGAGGCCAGACTGGTAATGTCCAGTAACAATTTCTCACATAATGACTTACATGAGCATTTGACCTCAGTGTTCCATATATGGGTGTCTCCAGATGGTGGGTGTGTCATCATTGTCATTAATTTTCCATCTGTTTGTGACTACATCAGGAGATCTGTTTCAAAGTGTACAGATAATTTTCCCATTCAGAGTATAGCATCTGAAGGGAGGATTGTTGTAAGCATCTAGAAGAATAGGATCAATATAGGGCTTCTCTGCTAATTCCTCTGGCAGGAGGATAGGAAATCTTATCTTGTTGTCATCTTCTCCAGTAGTTCCCTTTATGTTCCATTGATAGAAGTTTGAGTAAGACATCGAGTTATCAATGATTTCCTGGGCCATTACAAAGAATCTAGATTTCCAAATTGTGATATCTTCATGAGGTACTGTGGTAGAGGTATTGGACATAAGGCAATTTGAGCTGCTACTGACAAGTTCAAAGAAGACTGTAATTTACTTGACCAGAAACAATGCTGGCCACTTGGTGAGAATACTATTAGTGTAGCTGAAGCCATTGAACTTGTAGCCAACAAAGAGCCATCAGAGATTGCTGAGAGAATTGAGGTTGAGAATAATAATGAGGAGGAAGAGTTGCTATACCAATAGATGGAAGCTGAGGATAATAATGGTGAGAGTGAGGAAGGAGACAGAAATGAGAAGACAGACTCTGAGGATGGTGACCTAGAAGGTACTATTTTTAAAAAGCTCAACCAGATAGATAGAGAGCTTGGCTATAGTAGTCTTTGAGCATGAGATATAGTTGTTGTAGATGTTGGCTCCAGCAAAGATTGAGTGTGGTTGTGACAATGATTACCATCATGCTTCAATTGTTACAGCTTGGATTTGTCCTCTCTATTATGACTTAGAAAAAAAAACTTTGAGCTATATATTGAAAGCCAAATAAGTAGATTATGCAACTTGAATTAGGAGAAACATAAGAGTCCTAGACACAAGTGGATAGTTTATCTAGCACCTTTTGCCTTAGTCACACTCCTTACTCTGTCACATCAAACCACAACAAGTTGCTGCTTAGGTTTGGTCAGCCACTGGGCCTTTTACCACTCACCCACCATTAGCCACCCCTTTTCTTGAGTATTTATTCTAGGCTGTTTCCTGTACTCATTATAACTTTGTATTTTAGGTGGTTATAATGTCAAAAATTGATTTAGCTTGACTGCAATCAACCTCAATCTAGTAGCTGGTATTCTAATATCAATAATCTGGTATGTGATATTGAAATACTTTAAAATTAGTTAGACTGAAATTATAATTAGACTCAATTCTCATTCCCCAGTTACAATGGCCCATGATCAATGGCCTATCTTGCTGATGTCCAATAGTAGATTTCTCTATAGTGTTTTTCTTACAAAGGTGAAAGCACTAGACATGAGGAAAACTCCATCCATTAGCTTCTTTTGTTTTCTGCAGACTAGAATAATGCATGCAACAATGAATAATGTAACATAAAGATTGGGGAGGACAAGATACTTTCTTTTTGATGCTCATCTCATGTGTGAAAAAACTACATAGATTTACATGGAGAATTTGATCATCTACTCTAATTTCACATTCTTTAAGCAGCTACTTCAATGCTTTATCTACTCTCTGCATCTGTCCTGCTCTTGAAGACCTCTATTTGTGACTTACAAATAACAGGTTCTATATGCTCTTCTAAGTCTTAAACTCATCTCCACATCTTCTATTTTCTTATACTTGTTATTGGGTTACTGTAGCTATGCAAACCCACAACTGTATTCTCTCAAACTCTATCAATAACTCTTGTCAATACACATATGCCCCTTGTTAACACGATCTACTTAACAGGTCTACATGGCTATTTTTGCTGGAAAAATTCCAGACCTACCCATACTTGTAGCCAATCCCCCAAACTTGCCTAGGCTGGGCTCTTTACTCTAAAAGGCTCTTTCAGGCTTTTGGTGAGTGATACTCCCTCTATGCACTCACTGATATCACACAGTCTTGCTCAAATAATATAGAGATCATGTATTTTGAGAGAAACTCAGATTTCTTGTATGTTTTTACTTTTTCTTCCTACTTTGACCCATCAGTAAGGGATCATAGTTTAAAAGGCATTATACTACACAACTTGGACCCTTGAATCTTTGTCAATCAAGGTGTTTGTTTTATTTTATTTTATTTTAATATTATTTTAGAGTTCCAGAGACTTACTCTCATGGTGGACATCTGCAAGCTACAAAATCAAGGTGTATACATGTGCTCCACTATCCACCACTCACTTTTATCCTTCACATATTTCAAGTCCTACTTGGCATTGCTGCATATTCTATGTGCATGCCTCATTTGGTCTCCACCTAGATGTGCCAACTAGCCATTGGCATGGGCCATTTGGTGATGGGCATTCAACAGGTCTTGACTATGTTGCCCTTTTTTCCTACACTCTGTTTTTTAGGGCAATAGCTCCAACTCATCAGTGGAAATGTGTTGATGAATGTATTTCTGCCAAGATTGGAGAGAGGGTTGGGTAATCTGACAAGCAAGAGCACAGCAGCCAATAGAATTTGATGCAACCAGCCAGGAGTACAATGTTTATTCTTCTTTAGTCTGGCTTTTAGAGGGCACCTGCTTCCTTTAATACCAGCCATGATCAGTCATTCAGTATGTATGTATACCCAGTTTACTGGACTGAACAAAACACCATTGTCATGACCTCCAGCAATGCTGATGTCACCAACTTGCAACTTGTCTTCAGATAGGGATGGTTAGGGTGCAGAAGATGGACATAGCCAGAAGTAGTTGGTAAATTTGGGCAAGTATATCCTTGTCGTAATGATCCCAGACATTATCTAGATACTCAGACCTGAACACATACCCAGAACTTGGGCAGGGGAAAGACAAAATAGTTTTGATATGAGATCTCTGCAGAAAGACATGTATTAACATGAGGGTGTGTATAAGTCAATCTTCATGTAGAATCTCGAAGTTGCAGCCTTTAACAACCACACTAACAAGCTTTTTAAACTGGGACCACCACACAGCCATACCAGTGTTATGTATTTGCAGTTGTCATTCATGATACATTTAATTACTGTCTCTGTATCCTTTTAATTGTGGTATTCCACTAGTTTATGAGTAGGATGACTCAAACCTCTCTCATTCCAAAGTCTCATTATAAACAGTACATGAGATGATAAATCACAACTTGTTACTGTCGATAGCACGAAAAACAGGACAACATCATGGCGAAGCGACAGTCAGAGAAGTAGATTCTGGACGAACATCCAATTTACTCTGACATGATGTCAAAATCAGATTACAGCACAATGAAAAACGGAAGTTGACTCACCTGAAGTTGGTCAAGGAGTTCTTCTACTCGAGCCAAGTCGATCTTAGGTTCTGACCAGAGTTTCAGGATCTCAGCACCAGGTATGGTTTTCGCTGCTGGACGGTCATCCCATATCTTCAGATCAATGACCAACTCCTTCACGGTTGCTATGTTGGGTCGGTTTTCAGGCTCTGGGGTACAGCATTTCAAGATCAGATTCCATGCTTGATCGTCAATGGTGTCCCAGTCCTGGTCAAAATCGTCGTCCCAGTCATCTTTCTCCTCTGTATTATCAGCAGAGGTGCCAGGACGCATCGGAGGTTGTTTACGGCTCAAGGCAGCGACAATTTGTACTTCGTATTTGTATTCATAATATGGCTCCTTGCGCGAGAGTACCTGTGGATATGGGCGCATAGGATTGCAGTGCTCAGCAAAGGAAATAAACAGATGTACCTCATAGAACAGGCAGCCAACCGACCAAATATCAAACTCCTTCGATGGTTTCTTGTCTCCCAAGAGCATCTCAGGTGCTGTAAAGCGGAGGGTGGTTGTGGAAAGAGAGCCTGAGGTAGCAGTAGCTGTGGTAATGTGGGAAGCACCAAAGTCAGTAATCAATCCACGACCCTCGTCAGAAATCAGAATGTTTTGCTGAGGGGAACAACGTCAATCAATACTTGCACAGGCGAATGTGACCTCGCTGAACATACCCCTTTCAGGTCGCCGTGGACAATGCCTAATTCATGTAAGTAATGTAAACCGTTGACGACATCGGAGATCTACAAGTAGATTAATTGCATTAAGCAACACAAAAGCTGCATGGTCACTTACCAGGGGAAGGCGGAATTTTTGAGGTAGGCGTGGAGAGTAGTCGCGTAGGTTTCCGTTCTTCATGAATGGTGACACTAGGCAGGTCTGTGGGGAATCACTAGGGCCTTCCAAAAACACTCCATAAAATGGTAGGACGTTTGGATGTGATGAGTGCGCCCACAAGATCAATTCCTTGATCCATGGCTACAAGAGCACACAGTTATTACACGAAGAACAGTGAACCATAGGTTGAAGCTCACAGTCAGAGTGCCGGGATTGAGGCATGTCATCACTTTGACACACACACTGGCATCAACTCCTTGATGTACGTTGCCAAATCCTCCCACAGCAAAGGGCTTGGGACAGACGTGCGGTTCTTGATAAGTTTCAGTAGTGGATCTCGCAAGAGTTTGACCTAGTGGAAACATAGTGTTTGCATTATTCCCCGTGCCCCTGTATAACGAGGCGTGAAATGACTTACCTGAATCTTTCCCAATGTACTCTCCGCCTGATCAAAGTCAATCTCTGGACGTGACCTCAGTGCCAGGACTTCGGGGCCGACCATGGGTTTTGCTGCAGGTCGATTATCCTCTATGCCAAGGTCGGTGACCATTTCTTGGATTTGTGAGAGACTGGCCTGATCAACAGGATTTTGCGCACAGCATTTTGTGATCAGATCCCAGGCCTTGTCATCAATCTCATCGATATCGTTGTCGGAACGATTAGGTCGCCTCGGAAGCTCAGCCTGAGAGTTATCCATCACCACTTCATGATCATCTGGATACTGATAGTATGGAGCCTTCCGCGTGAGCACCTTTGAGGGATCATGCATCAGAGGTTAGTAACCAGCGACAAGTAAAATTCTAGGTACCTCGTAGCAAACACAGCCAAATGACCATATTCTGTCTTTTTGACCAGTGGGGTATCGTGAAAGGGGGGCCTGAAAACGCCTCCAGTATTGCTGATATGCGTTAAGACTCTCCCCTTCCGCGAAGAGGTTCGGTGACCCAAATACAGCAACCATTGCTCGGCCGTCATTGGAAATCAGAACTCTTTGCTGTCGAAATGCAGTCAATAACTCAATGCCCAATAATGGATAGATTTGAGAGACGTACACCATGAAGGGTTCCAACGGACATGTTCCACATCTTTTTCATGTAGACCAGGGCGTTGATAACGTCAGACATCTGGTGCATTAGTCAGATTTGAAGGTAGTGCAGATCCAATCATTACGAACCAAAGGCAATCGAGATTTTTGTGGGAGGGTAGGTGCATAGTTGCGCAAGGTTCCGTTTTCAAGCAAAGGCGATATGACACAAATACGCGGGGCCTCGTTAAAAATCTCGTGAAACATTCCGTAAAACGGTAAGATGTTTGGATGCGAAGAATTGGACCAGTAAGACCACCGTTTGGAAAGTTGCTTCAGACCTAATTGAGCATTTCCCGCGGGAGATATGCTGTCTGAAACGTACTGTTTCAGCAAAGGAATGTATCACGACATTGACGCGGATATTGAGCCCACGTCCTTTGTACGCCTTCGTATAGGGGCCTTCCGCTATGGGAGTAGTGGGATCAAATTGAACTCCCTTAACCGTGCAGGAGCGGGGGACGGTATGCGTAGATCCCTCTATATCGCTAAGTAATCTGCCCGTGGGGATGTGGATAGACTTTGCGATGACCTCGAGAAAATACAGGATGAGACGCTGGGTGGAAAAGAAAACCAAGATGACTTACTAGGTCTAAAAAGTCTACCAACACCTGAGTTTCACTGGGGCTAAGCTTTTTTGCCGCCGCCGCCCTTGTGCTACGCTTATCCGTATCACTGACAAGCTTGTATAGAGAGTTGCGAAGATGTTCTGGAACCTGCAAGGCAGAGGGTGGCTCGAAATCCAGCACTCGAGTAACGACAGTCTTGACACGTTCAATATCGATGGCATATCTGTTAAGACTGTCGAGTCCGCTTGCTGGTTTTGGCGTAGGGCAATCATCTCGAATGGGTATATTCAGGAGCATTTCTTGAACTTGCAAACAGTTAGCGCGATCTCCGGCACCATGCTCCCAGCACACCAAAAGCACGTGCCATATATCTTCACCTATCTCGTCCCCATCTACTCCCTCTCTCCCTGGCCGGAGAGGTTTATCTCCTCTGTCTATGGCTGCTGAGATCCTGGTATCCTTCGAAATCTGAAAGAATGGGGCTTTCCCAGAAATGACCTCCAAAAAGATTCAATCAAAGCGATGCTTCCCGATTTAGGACATCCCACCTCGTAGCTGAAACATGCGAATGACCATATATCAATCGCTTTGGTTGGTCGGGTATTTTCGTCTTTGAAGATTTCGGGCGCAGAGTAACGAGTCGGAAGTCTATCAGACTCCCCAACCTCGGACGTGGCATCAAGGCCCGCAATTAAAGCTCGTCCTTCACTCGAAATCAACACGGCTTCCTTTAAAATAGGCTGAGTGTATTGCAGGGATTGAGGGGTCCCAAAAGCGTACCGGAGTCAGTCCACCATGAACAATATTGAGTCGATGTAAATAAGACAAGCCGTTCGCGACGTCCAATATCTAAGGACGAGTCAAAACCGCTGCAATGGCTGTTGGAAAGTCCATACCAGGGAAATGTGTTGTTCTTTTTGGAGCCGTCGCGCATGATCACAAATACTGATTTCAGGTAGGCAGGGCGAAACAAAGCCAAGATTGTTGTCCTTGAAAAATGTAGCGTATAAAGGCAGGATATTTGGGTGTGTTAAATGAGCCCAGCGGATGAGCTTTTCACTACTATTCTGCGAATATTGAGCTACATATACTGTATTCTCAGGGCAACCACTTACGGTCGACGAGTCTTCCTGACTTCGCCTTACGGCCTTGACCTGGCAGGGCATTTGGCCCGTCACTGTAAAAGTGCCAAGAGATGCGTCACCGCTAGTGGAGGGGGTCATATTCTCGGACTTGATGGTGCGATGGCGGGAGACAATGTTGGTAGCTGATGCAATCTTGACAAGGGCCAGACAGATGTGGGCCTGGCTACGTGTAAACACATTGTCTTTGTCCAGAGACTTTTTGAGAAAGTTAGATGTTTGAGGGCAATTGCGTACGAGCAGATAGCATACCGTGCTAAGGGCGTCTACCAGTAGCTGAGTTTCCTCGCGACTGAGATCTTTAGCTTTATTGACGACTTCCTGGGCGCGACTCTCTGAGTCAATCTGCGAGAACAAGAGTTGCAGAGATGTGAGAGTGTCAGGTTCATCAGCCACCGGTGGGTGGGAGTCCATGTCGTAGGAGAAAGAGGGGATCAGATAATGTGAATCTGGAAGGCGAAGTTATTTGTAGTGGTAATTAGACGCTGTTTCAAGACCAATATAGGTTTGATGGAGCTAGAAAGAGCAGAAACATGTCACAAATGGGAACTGCGACGGCACTGTGCCATCGGCGCTGCCACCCGAAGTGCCATTTCCACGATCCAACCAAAGTTGTATCGCGGCCTCACGGCCTCAATGCGTCATTATTCACCACCGCACCTCTGCACCTGGCGATGCTGTTCTATGTAAGTCACCTGCCCGGTAGATGACCGGATTAGACTACCTCCTTGCATAACATTTATCTAAGGCCATTGGAGACGTTCCACAGCGGACTCTACGATGACCGGGGAGAGAAGATCATTGTTGAGTTGAGTTTCTGAAAGCGTATGTATAGAGCAACAGGCGCGACAAATAGGAGAATCCTGAGTGTGAGCATAATTCCGCACTCACGACATGGCCGAGGACATTTAATACGGCATAGATCGGTGCCTTGAACCCGACTGGTCTTTGATCATACTCATCGGAATGGGAAGAGATGGTGAGGCGGTTTGTGATGCTTTGCCAGTGGTTTGAGTGAACGAGGTTGGGAAGAAGGGAAAGAATTGAATATGGAGATGTGGTTACGGGTAATGATGCGGGAAGAGTGGGGAATTTGATGGGAGGTGGGAATGTCGAATACATCTCGTGCGTCGAGGTGGAGGACTGTTGGACTTGTTGAGTTGTAGGGTCGGTGTAGGGTATTTCGGCTAATTCTGGTGTCGTTGGTGGTTAGGTAGAAGGGGTATACGGAGGAGGTGGGTAATAGTCATACGAGGGTGTTGAGCGTGCTCAACGAATGCTTTGTCGTTGGTTGGCTCGAATAAAACAGCGGGTAGGTCAAGGTTAACGCTGTGTTGCTCAAGAAACACTCCGATATCGTTCAAGGCCAGATGATCACTGTGTCCGTTCTTCTTTATTAAATGGGAGGAGAGGGTGGTATAGATGTAATAATCTTCAGCGAAGAAATTCTTGATGACGGCCCGGACTTCCCGAGTCTGAAGTTGCGCATCGACATATTCCACGGGTGTATACACGCCTGCTGGTTCCACTGTACGAGATGAAGTTCACAAATCGAACCAAGAGGACAGTTTTGGGGCATACAATAAGCTTTCGGATAGAGCGAAGATGTGACATGGGGTTGCTGAGCTTTTTCGAGGACAGGAGAATGCACAGATGGTCCACGGCCAGAATTTGTCGCCGAAAAAGCAAGTCGTGCATACCGGGAGGTAGAAAATATAAAGAGCGAGAGTACTACGAAAGAGAGGTCTAAAGGCCAGCCGGTGCATCACCGTCGCACGCGAGAAAGTGAAAGTCAAGATTTGAGGATCGTTTCAGAAATACATTCTCACGGTCATTTGTTCGTAGAGGACTTGGCGAGGAACCGAATGCGGCGGACAAGTGACCTGTCACAGAGAGAATGTCACTAAACAAGAGTCACTACATCCTCTTGCCTTAATGCTTCGATTTCGAGCGCGTAAGGCGTCGAAATCTCTCTTCTAAAATTGTTCTGGCCACACAATCCCTCAGACCTAGAACACCATGTCTCTGCACGCTCATCAAGACGCACGCAACGAACCCACCTCTGCTAACATATGATGCTCCCGCTTCGACCCAAAACGACCCACGACACCGATCGCAAGTCCCTGAGCTCCAACCACCAGCAAGAAAGCTTGCGAACCCAGGACCCAAAGTTCGATGGGCACTCGAATCTAACAAAACCCTTGCACATACACACACGACACAACGCATGATACGACGCATGACACAACGCACGACGCAAGTGATAACGCGCCCCGCGACCATATCCCGACCCGCTGGATGGGGCCTTCAGGCCCTACTATATGTTGGCCTCTGGCCTTATCAAACCGTTGGTTTTCGAGCCTTATTAAATTGTTGTTGTCTGTACCCTACTGAATTTGGCCTCTGGCCTTGTTAAACATTGGCCCTCATGTCAAATGGAAGCCGGCATTCATAATCGGCCACTGTACAGATTAGAGTGTGAACCGCTGGGCCTGTATAGTCATGTCACCTTCACCTCTGCCTCTTGAGACTTGAGTCCAGCTTTTGATGCTGAGCTAAACCTACACGGGGGTCATTCACCGGTTGGTGGACCTTCAGACTGATAAGTTATGAATTGCGATTATAGGTGAGGCCAATTACATTACTATTGACAGCCGGAGTGAGTATTACCTCCAGAGCCAAACAGCAAAACGCTTTTGAGGGGCTAGCTACCTTGTTCTGCCTTCGGCGCCCGCATCGGCTGCGCGTTTTTGCAGGGGAGCCGTCCGCGTTCTCCTTCGGCCTCACGAACTAGGGGTTGGCTGCTTACTGCTGCCAATTCCCTGCACTCGTGTGGTCGTTTGATAAGATCATGTTACCTTGGGGTCACGCTAGGAGCGAGAAAAACTAGATAGATTCACACAGTGAATCTGATCGTCCACTCCAATTTCGCATTCTTCAAGCAACCACTTCGATACTTTATCTATTCTCTGCATCCGTCCTGCCCTTGAAGACCTCCATTCGCGACTTGCGAATAACGGGTTCTATATGCTCTCGCAAGTCTTAAATTCATCTCCACGCCTTCTCCTACTTCCTTGCACCTGTCATCGGGTTAATGTAGCCACGCAAGCCCACAACTGTATTCTCCCGAACTCCCTCAATAACTCTTGCCTATGCACGCGCGCCCTCACCAACGCGATCTACTCAACAGGTCTACACGACTGTTTTCGCCCGTAAACTTCCGGACCCACCCATGCTTGCGGCACGATCCTCCAAACTTGCCTAGGCTGGGCTCTCCACCCTAAAAGTCTCTCTCTCGCTTTTGGTGAGTAATACTTCCCCTCTGCCCTACTTTGCAAGTTGAATGTCTTGTGATGCACTTGACAGACGTATGTGAATTTGACTTCCGTACGACACCAGCCCCTGACTCTCTTCTCGAAGCTGAAAGTTGGGCTGTCGCTGTATGAAAGACTTTGCATTCCCCAACGTCGGTCTTGCTCGGATAACGTAGGGGTCGTGTATTTTGAGGAAAACCCAGATTTCTTGTATGTTTTTGCTTTTGTTTCCTACTTCGTCTCATCGGTCGGGGATCGTGGCTTGAAAGGCGTTACACTTCACAATTTGGACTCTTGAATCTCTGTCAATCAAGATGTGTACATGTGTTCCACTGTCCACTGCTCTCTTTCGTCCTCCGCACGTTTCAAGTCCTGCTGGGCGTCGGTGCGTATTCTGCGCGTACGTCTCATCCGGCTTCCACCGTGATGTGCCGACCAGTTATTGACGTGGGCCGTTTGGTGATCGACAGGTCTTGACCACG
>KQ962596.1:46469-56867 GCA_001563735.1 Leucoagaricus sp. SymC.cos
CCTAATTCATGTAGGTAATGCAACCCATGGACAATGTCGGAGATCTTAAGGCAGACGAATCACATTGGGATTCATGAAAGACAGGCAATAGCTTACCAGGGGAAGGCGGGACTTCTGAGAGAGGCGTGGAGCATAGTCGCGTAGGTTCCCGTTCTTCATGAACGGCGACACTAGGCAGGTCTGCGGAGAACCTTTAGCGCCTTGCACAAATACTCCATAGAACGGAAGGACGTTTGGATGCGAAGAATGTGCCCATAGAATTAGCTCCTTGATCCATGGCTGTGATGGTGCATGGTCATGGTGTGAAGGACAGTAAAGTATGCTTGGAGCTTACGGTCAGAGCATCGGGATCAAGGCGCTTCATCACTTTGACGCACATGCTCGGATCGACTCCTTGATGAACATTGCCAAATCCACCTTCAGCAATGGGCTTAGGACGGTACTTGACGCCCTTGAGTTCGTAGCGCTGAGGGAAAATATGTGTTGCTGAGGTTATCCTTGAGAGTATTGCTAGTACACGGCTTCGCTCGTCGGAAATAGAGAGATGATCTTTGAGTGCCTTGGAAGATGATGGGAGGGCGGATTAATTACTACTATAGGCGAAGGGTGGAGACACACCTGGTCCAAGAAGTCAACGACAGGGCGGATGTCACTGGACTCGAGCTCCGCCACCGTTTCTGCGACGTCCTTCGTGCGGTTCTGGATAAGCTTTACTAGTGGTTTTCGTAAGAGCTCGACCTAGTGGAAACATGTTGTTTGCATTATTCCTTGTGTCCCTGTATAACGAAGCGTGAAATGACTTGCCTGAATCTTTCCCAGAGCACTCTCCGCTTGATCAAAGTCGATCTCTGGACGTGACCTCAGCGCCAGGACTTCAGGACCGACTAGAGGTTTTGCTGTAGGTCGATTATCCTCTAAGCCAAAGTCCGCGAGCATTTCTTGGATTTGTGAGAGACTGGCCTGATCATCAGGATTTTGCGCACAGCATTTTGTGATCAGATCCCAAGCCCTGTCATCAATCTCATCGATATCATCGTCGGAACGATCAGGTCGCTTCGGAAGCTCGGCTTTAGAGTTACGGGTCACCACCTCATGATCGTCTGGATATTGATAGTATGGAACCTTCCGCGTAAGCACCTGTGGAGGGTTGATTGTCAGACAACGTTAACCACGAGGAGCCATAGATACCTCGTAGCAGACACAACCGAGGGACCAGACATCTATTTTTTTGTTGTTTTGGTATGATGGTGGGGAGCGGTTGAAGCGCCAATAGTAGCTTAGATACGAGCCGGGACTCCGTCCTTCCGTGAAGAGGTAATCTGACCCCAAACTAGCAATTATTACTCGACCAACATTGGAAATCAGAACTGTCTCCTGTTGAAATCAGTTCACTTACTGAACAATTAAAAGGTATATACTTGTGAGACGTACTCCATCAAGACCCCCGGGGGAAACATCCCAAGTGTTGTGTAAGTAGGCAAAGCCGTTGACAATATCAGAAACCTGTGTCTGTGGTTAGGTCAGTTGTAAATGCAGAGCCAGCCATCGCGCACTAAAGGAAATCGAGATTTCTGCGGAAGGGTGGGAGCATATTTATTCAAACTTCCGTTTTCCAACAGAGGCGATATCACGCAAATGCGCGGAGCCTCATTGGAAATCTCGTGAAACATTCCGTAAAACGGTAAGACGTTTGGATGCGACGAGTTGGCCCAATAAGAGCACCATTTAGGAATGCGCTTTATTCATGTTGAGCGCTGTTTGCAAAAGATGTGCTACCTGAGACGTACTGCTGCAGCAAGGGAACTCGTTACAACGTTAACACGGACATTAAGCCCACGCCCTTTGTAGGCCTTCACGTAGCGGCCTTCGGCTATGGGTACATCGGGATCATACTGAACTCTGTTGATCTTGTGTGAATGGGGGATGGTATGCGTAGATCCCATTGTATCGAAAAGTAATCTGGCCGTGGGGAGATGAATAGAATTTGCAACGACCTTGAGAAAACACTAGGTCAGATGCTGGATAAATAGAAAAACTAAGATGCCTTACTAGATCTAAAATATCCACCAACACTTGTGTTTCACCAGGGCTAAGTTTATTCGCAGCCGCCGCCCTTGCGCTACGTTTATCCGCATCGTCGACAAGCGTGAATAGAGTGCTATGCAGATGCTCTGGGATTTGCAAAGTAGATGGTGGTTCAAAACCAAGCACTTTATTAACGACAGTCTTGATACGTTCAGTAGCAATGGTGCATCCGTCAAGAGCGTCCGAGCTGAGCGGCGATTGTGGCATAGGACGGTCGTCTTGAACGGACAAGTTGGTGAGCATCTCTTGGACCCGTGAACAATCAGCACGATCTCCGACCTCGTATTCCCAGCATAACAAGAGTAGACGCCATATTTCATCGATTATTTCATCCCCGTCAACTCCTTCGAGCCCTGGCCGGAGAGGTTTATCTTCCCTCGTGATAGCTAATGTGATTCGGCTATCCTTTGACAGCTGGAAGAACGGGACTTTTCCAGAGAGCACCTCCAAACAAATTGAGTCAAGGCAATATTTTCAGGTTGATATCCTACCTCATAGCTGAAACACGCGAATGACCATATATCAACCGCCTTCGTTGGTCGAATGTTTTCGTCTTCGAGAACTTCTGGAGCAGAATAGCGAACCGGAAGGGAATTGGAAGCTTCAGCTTCCGACGTGGCCTTGGGACCCGCAAGTAAAGCCCTTCCTTCACTTGACAACAACACGGCTTCCTTGATATGGGTTGAGCATACTGGAGGGATCGAGTCCTATCAATAACATACCGGAGTCAGTCGACCATGGACGATATTGAGTCGATGTAAATAAGCCAAACTATCGGTGACATCCAAAATCTAAGTTGGGCCACTCAGTACAGGGATGATCCATCGTCAGAAATACACACCAGGAGCAGTCGTCGTTCTTTTGGTAGTCGTTGCGCATGACCACGAATGCTGATTTCAGGGAGGCGGGGTGAAACAAAACCAAGATTATTGTGCTCGGAGAAAGTAGCATATAACGGTAGGATATTCGGGTGTGTTAAATGAGCCCAGCGGATGAGCTCCTCACTGCATCCCTGCGGATATTGAGCTGCGTACACTGCATCCTCAGGTGAACCACTTACAGCAGATGACTTGTCCTGACTCTGCCTTACGACCTTGACCTGGCATGGCATTTGACCCGTTATTGTGAAAATACCGAGGGATTCGTCATCGCTAGTGGAAGGGGTCAAATTCTCGGACTTGATGGTGCGACAACGGGAGACAAAGTTGGTAGCTGATGCAATCTTGACAAGGGCCAGACAGACGTGGGCTTGGCTACGTGTAAATGCATTGTCCTTGTCCAGAGACTTTTTGAGAAAGTTAGATCTTTGAGGAGAACTGCGTACGAGCAGACAGCATACCGCACTAAGGGCGTCTACCAGTATCTGAGTTTCCTCGCCGCTGAGACCGTTGGCTTTATTGGCGACTTCCTGGGCGCGACTCGCCGAGTCAATCTGCGAAAGCAAGAGTTGCAGAGATGCGAGAGTGTCAGGTTCATTAGCCGCCGGTGGGTGGGAGTCCATGTCGTAGGGGAGAGAGGGGAGAGAGGGGATCAGATAGTGTGAATCTGGAAGGCGAAGTCATTTGTAGTGGTAATTAGACGCTGCGTCGGGACCGATATAGGTTTGATAGAAGTCGAAGGAGCACCGCATAAAACCATTTCGGAAGAATCCGATTGCTTCGGAAAATCGCCCTTTATTTGAGCCTCCGCTTTTCATGGCAAGCTCGGCGACCAAAAGCCATCACCAGCTGCTTTCCCTCGTCCTTTCCTTGCCTTGTCGTCCAATCGTCCCGTCGTTACAAACTTCTATGCTAGCTCCCATGCCTGAGACTTTGACACCGGATATTGGGAGCTCGCTATTTCAGAGCGACCAGTAGCAGCATGCTTTTATAGTTGACCACTCGGCCACACTCTCGACTCGGATAAGTGGCGACCTAGTATCGTAAAGGTCGCCTCGAAATTTCCATTGGTCTATCGCAGATCTCCATTACCTCTTTCTTCTCTCTGGTCTCCTTTCAGTCCAGGTACTTGGGTTTATACGTACCTTCGGCTTCCAAGTCAAATCCTGCTTTGTGCTGGTGCGTACTCCACTCGTATGTCTCTCCTAGCCTCCATTCCATAATATGCGCCAGCCAGCCATTGGTCCGGGCTGTTTGATGACGTGCACTCAAAAAGTTTAAGCACGCTGCCATCTATTATCTCCTCCCCCTTTCTAAATTCGTCACGGCCACGGCTCAACTTGGAATCCTGTTCGATGTCAATGCGTTGACTGACATATTTCTGGGACGATTTCAACCCGCACAGCACGCTTACATGCGGCACATAACTGACACTCGAGAGTCTTACGTATGTCGGCCTTCCTTCAGTTTCACACCTCTCATCCTTGTTGCCAGTCAGATCCTGTTCAATACCACCACATTTTTACGCGGCTATACTCTGTCTATTCCTATCTGTGCGAAGATTTCATGCTGTGGAAACGAAGTGGTTGAGTGACATCCAACAGGTTTTGGTGTTCGCCTGTGTATACATACTCTCCGGCCTAGTCCTGACACCGATGTCTGCCCTTCATATAAACCTCTCCAGGATTTGAATTTGAACGATGGAGACCCTTCGCTATAGACCATTTTAAGCGTTAGCCGATGCTCTATAGGTCTTTTAGACAATTTTTTAATTCTATTTCTTTGTTTCTTCCAGGATCCTGGGAAACGTCGGTGTGTATACACACTTTGCCTTTCATCACTGGCTTTCCTGCAGCTTTCAATGGCACGAAATGGTTGGAGGAGTGCGCGATGGCCTGTAGTTAATAGGTTTAGACTACCTCCTTCAATGCATTTTATCCTCTCGCATGCTCTCGGGCTCAGGTTCACTGGACGACTCTTCAGAATCCACATTAAGCTATGTAGACTCCACGCAAAGTCTTGGCCTTGACCTGCTCAAGCCTTTTCAACCAGTCCATTCATCCAATGCCTGTTTAAGTGTACTGCAATTGTGTGACGGCGTCTCCCTCAATGCTGTTAGCTGACGAGTCTCGACTCCAATTCAGGCTTGAAAGCTTCCATTTAGTATACTAGTTCCATGCACTACCAGTGGCCCTGACTCGATAGACGATGAGGAAGTAAGGGGTCATCTATTAAACAAGCTGATGTCTTTCTCTAAACTTGAAGTATGAACATTTGCTTGTCCAAATGTAGGGTTCATTTTTGACAAAAACAGATAAGCCGCCGTACTTGCTCGAACGGTACTTTTGAAAGAGGAAGTGACGGTCACAGCGGTTGACCGAGCAGAGGTGAGGACAAAATCTCTACAAGGATGAACATAGCGGTTGTATATTGACCTGATGTAGTGGGCTGTCCTGGGACAGAAAGGTTGTGTTAAATGAACCAGAGCACATGCCAATGACCTTATTACATAGGTAATAAACTAAGATGATACATCCAACAACGAGAAGAGCGACGAAGAAGTCAGTTATTAGATCGAGACTTTCCACGTCTGTTGCAGATATGCGAGCTTGTGAGCTGATTCCAATTGTGAACCGGACGAGAATGACGCCTTAAGTTGATCGCAATTATTTAGAAGAAAATCTATATTGTAAAAAACGTTGAAGGGGAAAAACCCACATATAAATGCCAGAAGTGACACCATCGCAATCAGAAAGGTGTACCTCAGTGTATTCCAGATGACCCATGACAGCCATAATGACAAAAGCCTGAAAACCAAGAGAAATAGGCAAGAAACTGAAGATCTGGTGGTGATCAAGACCCCGATCATCAGTGTGATCTACGAGGATTCCCTTCATCCAGTGTTTACGGGCCCACAAACCATGAGCAAGGACATATCTACAAGATTGAAAGTTGTCTGTTGTCTGTGACGTGGATCACTGATTTGGAGGGATAGAATAGAAGCTGAGCGCAGAGGCAGAAGAGGGAGGATGAAAACTGTTGAGAATCCCATTAACAGTTGTCAGACCGAGGAGCCAGATGGTGTTGACTAGGGATAGCTCGGATGAAGCGGCCATGGTCACCAGGTCATCTGTCATCTCGCTGGCCACCGAATGAATAGAAAGATGTTACTTGTACTTCTATGTTTCATAAGACAGGGATCTGAAAGAATCATCAAGGGATATCAATAAAGATTAGTGTCATAAGAAGGTGAGATGATCCATGGTTATGGGCAAGTAATGGCTCAGCAATGGACATCGTGAAATGTCCATCACTGAGCTGTGACTGAGATAGAGCAACCCACAAGTTGGTCAATTACATAGTTGCATCGTTTTGTGAGAAGGTCAAATCTACCTCCTAAATTCAAAGCAGAGAATACTCAGAATACACTCAATGTTTTGTGATTCCGGTGGATCCATACCAAAAATAGATAGTAACACTTGGCCTGCTTGGTGGTTTAGGGCTTGCTTGGTAGATGATGTGAAGGTTGAGGTCCATTTGTCAAGAATCCAGGAGTGAGTAGAATGATGTTGGATTTTCACAATGGAAGGACATTATCCTGTAACAGTAAGGCCTGAGAATGTACAAAGCTTTTTCATAGCAATACATCACGTTCATTACGAGGTGTGCTTGAGGTTCTGACGAGATGAAGGTGCACTAGGTCGAGTGTGATTGGTTGTTGATGACATCTTGATATTGAAATGCTGAAGATACATGATCTCCAGTTTAAAGTGATGCATGCTTCTCATTAATCAAGTGATCAAAGCCATACTCTACATGTTGGAGCCATGACAACTAAGAAAGAGTGAAATTGTCAACCACATGAGTTTTAGAGTGTAGCACATTTTTGCCTGACCTTAATATTGCCAATGTAGAAAAACCAACTTGTCCTTCTCCCACATCTTCAAGACCAAGCTTCTCTTTTGCATCCCATCTACACCAGTCTGCAATAACCCCTCAACAACAACCTAATACAAATAATCCCCCATCATATAGTCCCTCTTTATTAACAAAAGCTCAATACCCCTCAGCAACCAACCACATGGAATAGGTATCTTAATCAGTGAACTTCAGATATATGAAGCAATTGGGCTACTGGGAAAAGCATAAGAGCTCTCATGTTGGGCTGTGTGGTGTTCAATCTGGAGGAGAGATGAGACAGATGGCAATGATATGTATATATGGTAAATTGAGAATGAGAGAACAAGCAAGAATCAGGAAGTGAGGTTTGGAAAACTATTTGAGAGAGATTACAAGGCCAGTGTTGCTGAGAAACAGATGGAATTTGGGGATGAGGGCACAATTTTGGGATACAAATACCTCAAAGAGAGTGAGGGTATCAAGTGTTTGCAGTTGGGCATCAAGTCCAGCCAAGTAATGTATTTATTGATATTCAGTCCAGACATTTTTGTTACACTTTGGTTTCAAAGACAAACTAGGACAACACTGGTATATTCGATGCTAGGATGGACATTAAGAGCTTTGGATATGAATCAGAGATGTTCTGTAGTGGAATACTGACATGTGGTGGCTATAGAAAGAAGACCATTGTTGAGCTGAGTTTCTGAGAGTGTGTGCAGAGAGCTGTAGGTGCAACAAATAGTATTAATCCATGTCATATGTCCTGAGTGTGAGCATAATGCTGTACTCACATTTGATAAGCCATGTGATCAGTCTCTTGAATTTGGTACTCGACTGAGTCTCAGTTCACTGCCCACTGGCACTGGTGACTACTCTGCTTTCTGTTTCAAAGTTTCAACCCACCCATCTATTACCAGCTACACAATATTTGCTGGTGCTTCTGAGATATCTGGGTTTGTACAAGCAGCATACACATTTAACCCTCATTCTCTGAGTCTGGGCCAGGGTAAATGCTCTGCTTGCTCTTCACAATCTGGACTTTCACATGCTATTTACTCAATATGCTTGTTGCCTCACTTGCAGCCACAAATACTAATAAACTCTGCAATATGATAGACAGAGAAAAGTGAGTTTTTGATTGATTCTATGAACTGTTCCCTTATTTAATCTACTGGGGGTGCATAGATTGAATCTCACTATACCAGAACATATGAAAGAGCTGGTTGAACCATGGAGTGAGAGAGAGTGTACAAAATGTTTTGCAGACTCAGGCATGGATGATCAGGTATATTGATTCTGCAGTTCAGTTCTAGAGTTGATAGGAACACTAATCCACATTCCATTCACTGAGAATGTCCAGTTATGGTCCATCCTTCTCAAACTCAATTCATGACTATGCCATTGTCTATGTGTGCTGCTAACTACTGAGTACATACAGGAAGAGAAAATCTAGCACCTTGACATCTACAGACATGTGCCTGCCTCAACACCATTGTTGGCTTTACCAAGGAGGTAACACTGATTCTCAACTCAGCATCTCATTTCTCCAGAGGGAGACAAGCATAATAGAGTACCCACTCTATGTAGCAGCATCTACAAGCATACACCCCAGATCCTTCCTCTTCATCAGTCCTTCTTCCCTCTTTTTGTGTAATGTTATGATGATCTTGCCAACTAGACATGTAGACTGAACCTGTAGGCAATATAACAACAAGAATATATTACTTTGGATTCAAAAGTGATGCACACTCAAACAAATAGGTGATTGATTTGTTACTTGATGTCCCTGCACCAAATACAAGAGATGCACAGTTGATAAATAGATTGATAGTGGAGGTTGCTGGGCAGCAGACTACTGTGTGGTAACATATATTATCTGCTAGAATGAGTGAATACACAGCACAATATGGATCTTCAACCTTTCCCAGTGAACCACTGCAACTGTGTTAACTCAGTCTTCCCTTCTAACACACTGTGGCATTTGTGGTTGATGATAGATAGATGCTGCATACTCCTCTCAATGAATTGGAATTTGCATAGTTTACCAGAATTATATAAAATAGCATAGAAATGCATAATTTTGGTACAAGCACTGGAGCAGGACAAGAAAGCAAGAAGAGTAGAAATGAATCTAGCATTAATCAAGAAAATATGAGAAAATTAAATAGCTCTGCCATAGTTGTGCTCTACAACAGCAAACCTTTTATCTAGCTTATACATCAGCAGCAATACTACAACTGCCTTGGGGCAATTTATCAATCATGCCAGTGACTCTGGATGTTTCTTCAGTAGCCTGAAGTCCCCAGTTAAATTGCAAACTGGTAAGCTTTTTCCCAGTATTCTCCTTCTATGCACAGCCAATTGTGACTCGATAAATGACAAGGAGATAGGAGATCATCTATAAAGTATCACAATTCTGAGCTGCTCCAAAGAACTAAGTGTTTTACTCACCTGGATATAGCTTTGACTCATGGAAAAAACAAGATAGACAGAACTACCTTGAATAGTGGTCAATGATGAGGTAGCAGCTTAAACAATCACCCAAATAGAATTGATGGTAAAGAATTCAACAATGATAACAATAACAGTTGTATATTCACTTCTAAGAGTAGATTGCCCTGTGTAACAGCTTTTAAGCATTAATGCAAACAGTAGTCAGAAACACATACCCACCAGCTTGTTTTGATGCTTGCAGACTGCCACAATATATGCAACAATAAAAAAAGTGACAAAAAGGTCAGCTACTAAACCAACACCTTGATAAGCTGTATAGAGTCTGGAAGGTGCATGTTTTCTCTCATGAATAAGGATCACAGTAGAAGTTTCAGTTGCTAGTGGAAAGAACAGTAAAAAAGTTGAACTAGATTTTGGAGCATTGAGCAGGTGAATATAAGCTAGAGATGCTAAAATTAGCAAGGTCACAATCAAGATTGCATATCTTGATAAGCTCCATACAACCCACAATTACCATATCTAGCAGTTAAAGCAGTGAGCTGCAAAACAATGGAGGGTATCACAATATGCAGCTAACCTGCATGCCAAACAATATACAATTGTAAAAAATGCCCACAACCTTGCCACTAAGAAAAGCTTGCTGTTGAATTTTTTTTTTTTTTAACATCAAAAATTTATTATGCAGTGTGCAATAGCAGTCCACACCCAGACAAAAACCCAGGAACTATGATAAATACATAAAACCAGACTGTAATTAAACAATGTAGTCTATAGCTAAACTAGTGCTGCATCCATCCCAGCCCAATTCCAAATTTCCCACTCTCCAGTCACTAACCAAATGATGGTACTTGATTTTACAAACACAGTCTGAAGGGGTCTACCCAACAGCGCCTTGGAAATAGCATATACAGCAGACTAGCTGCCAGTGCAGGGATGATCAGTTGTCTATCAAAGTTGACAATAATAAGCAGTGAGAGGGCATGGAGCTCCCTCAAAAGATACTGATGTGATAATGTGAGTGCTGTGTCAGCTGCATGGTCAATCGGTTTGTGTGCAGTCGGATGTAGGCTTAATTCCTGCC
>KQ962596.1:60151-82218 GCA_001563735.1 Leucoagaricus sp. SymC.cos
GAATGCCCAATGCCCCAGCTGTGGTAACAAGTGGACACCATGAACCCTTGAATGGCAAGGATGTGTGATATGCAAGTGGCCTGGAGGGCAGCAATGCTGTGAGAAGAGAGGTACCCCAGAGCGAAGGTGGTGGTACATGGAAAAGAAGGGTTGGCTTGCTGTTGAATCAAAGTCTCAATATATATAAGCCCTCTGCCTTTGGGATCATTAGCATGATCAATGAATAATACTTATATGCTCTAAGCATTCCCTGCAATGTTTACAAGGCCACATGCCATTACAAGGGACATGTGCACCAGGATGAAAATGGTTTGTTGTTAGCAACCTGGATCCTTGAGCTGTAGCCACAAAGAATGAGCACAGAAGCAGAAGAGTGTAATCACAAAGCCATACAGAATACTATTAACAGTTATGATGCTGATCAAATAAACAGCATTGACCAGAGATGGACTAAATGATGTGGACATGTCTGTTTTTAGTAGACAATGAGTATGGGTGGGCCTCACCCTCAGGTAAGACAAGACCCTATATATTTTATTTGTTTCTGTGAAACAGAACAATCAGCAGTTATCAAGAGAGCTGATCTTTTTTGACCTTAGTCTATTTCTAGTTTAGTGACATCTGGTTGCTGTAACCAACATCAGAGAAGTTGATATTAGAAAGCCAAAACTAGCAGGCAGTGGTGAATCCAAAACTTCTGTTTAGAGGAGAGAATTCACTTCTGAAATGTTTTTGACAAAAATTGTCAGTAGGAATGGTGTGAAATGTGCAATTGAGTTCTAAGCTAGGCTTTAATTCATCTGATATGGGACTCTCACCTAACATATGCCTTACTTCCATTCCTCCTGTTGCTATTTCTGCCTTGATGGTGTAGAAACTCTCTGCTTCTTGAATTATTTGTATGATCAATGTCTGATACCTGCACACTCCAAGGATCCACTGCAAGGTTTAAAAGCCAAATAGCCATTAAAATAGACATGTGCACTAGACCAAGAATTGTTGATCAATGGCAATCTAGATCTTTGAGCAGCAGGTAGAATGAACAAGCACAAAGACAGAAGAGCACAATTGTGAGGCTATACAGGATTTTATTGACAGTTATGAGACTAATCAAGTAAATATTAGTCAACAGGGACAGTCCATCTAGAGTGGGCATTGTCATGCTATATGAAACCAATGGGTATTAGATGATCTCACACAGCAAAGTCTTCATTTTTTATTCACTTTTGTGAAGTGAGAATAATTGGCAATCATTGTGGGTGCTGATTTTTTTAATACTGTCCTGATTCCAGATGGATGAGGGCATCTACCTGCTGCAATTGATGAATTGAGGAAGCTAGTAGAGTCTAGAGTGGAGTTGGTAGCATATCAAAAATGCTGTTGAGAAATGGCATGGATATTTCATTGATCAATACTGTCTAGCAACTGGTGCTCAACAGGTCTTGGATGATGTATTCTTCTCTTTTGTTTTCATCTAGAACCATTTATTTTCTATTTTCTCACTTTTCTTCCAAGGTCTCATTAACTCTCAAATATGATGAGCTTGAGTCTGAGAACCTGGCTCAGAGGGGGATGAAATTACTTCCATGAGTTAGAGCAGGCCCACAGTGTGCATACCTGGCCATGTGAGCACCTAGTCCCAGAGCAACTGAGGCCATCAGCTACTCAGATTTTGCATCCTTCCATGTTGATGCTTCACTTCCTCTCTGCATTCTTGGAGTCTCATTTTCTTAAGCAATATGGGGGTGTTGAGATAGCTAGGTGAGGAAATCACAATTTCAGCTCTGATTTTATACAATTATTTGATCATTGACATCCCCTTTCACACTCTTTTATTTCTTCCTTTTATCTCTGGTCTTGCTCAGTAGGTTAATGATACCTGTTGCTCCTTAATGTGCTTGTTGCATATATTCC
This sequence comes from Leucoagaricus sp. SymC.cos, assembly GCA_001563735.1. NCBI lineage: Eukaryota > Fungi > Basidiomycota > Agaricomycetes > Agaricales > Agaricaceae > Leucoagaricus > Leucoagaricus sp. SymC.cos. Next base: position 62,066 of record KQ962596.1, read on the forward strand.
GAGTATTTAGTATAAGTGATTCCATCAGTTTTGTAGCACCCATAGACTGTATACCCAAGTCATCTAGTCTACAATACAACAATTTACCACCATCATCACATTCCCTCATCTACTCCCCTGCCCCTCTTGAGCCCACAAAAGCCTTCCCACATATTGGAGCCACTGCAAGGGGTAGTGGTTGTCACTGACATCACTCTCCTTGCCATCCTGCTGCTAGCATTCAGCCACACACCCACTCACAGAGTCCTGTAACTGGTCAAAGTGTCTCAGAACCTCTTGCTACACCCAAACACTCACTGAGAGCCAGCACAGTAAAGTCAAAGACTCTAGAAAGTGTTGTTGAAGGCTGTAGAACTATGAAACCAACTAATAAACCAGAGGACATGCTATATGGAACTTTACATAGGGAGCTTTTGAGCCAGTACCCATTCTCAAGTTCTGCTCAAACCATGACAACAACAGAAAAAGCAGAGGATATGTCTCCTCCAGGAAGCAAGTGTGCTCCATACTTTAATCTCAAATGGTCACAGGACTTGGAGGAGTTTCTCAACAAGTTTGACAGACTTGCAATGAGATGTGGGCTGGATAAAGCTAAGAAGACAAAGATGTTGGCATGCTATACCAACACAGAGATGAAAAGATTCTGGAAAAGTTTAGAGGGATATGGTCAGGATTTTGAGAAGCTAAAGGCAGAGATCTTGGACTCATATTTGAAGACAGCACTAGGCAAGAAGTCTATGTTACAGCAGTTGCAAAAGTCTGTCAACTAAGCAGCAATTAGAGTTATAACCAATGAGAATCACTTGAACAACTACTACTATGACTTCTGGCCTATGGCATTATTGTTAGTGGAGAATGGGAGGATTATAGAGAATGAGAGAAATACCTACTTTTGGAAAGGCCTTCTATCGAGTGTCCACAAACTCATTCATGCTTACCTGGAGTTGGAAGACTAACAGTTCACCAAGTCACAAATCCCTACTGCAAAGAGCACTTTGAAAGCAGGGAGGTTTGTGCTATTGATGGAAGCTTCCAATGAGGAGAGCAAGGAGGAGAGGTATATGACTAGAAGTCTAGTGGAGAGGTATAGGAACAGAAGTCCAGCAGAGAAGAAAAAGAAAAATGGTAGTAGCGAGGAGTCAGAAGAGTCAGTTTCAAGTGAGGATGAGAGAAAATGAAGAAGAGGAGGCTGGATAGAAGACTATACTAATGAAGAGTGGAAGAGCAGTGGAAAGAGTAGTAGGAAAGAAAGGAAAGAGGAAGTGAGAACAAAGAAGGTGCAGTTCAAGGAGGGAAATGGGAAGAGGAGAGATGAGGTGGATATAGATGAGCTGAGTTGGAGGCTATATAGGTTAGATGTGGCAGACTCAGAGTACATGGTGACATATACAAAGTTGATGCAGGCTGTACCAGTGCTCAAAGGACAAGTGCCAGTGCCAACACAATGGGCTGTCAACACAGTAAAGACTGCACAATCATCTTATGCAACTCCATCACACATGCAACCACAGTCATATCAAGGGAGGACACCACTTTAGACCCCACATGCTATGCAATGTTTCTGCTACTTCTGCAAGTTAGATCACAAGATGCACATATGTCCCAGCATATAGGAGTATGCACATGCAGAATGAGTGGCTATTCTACCCTCAGGATATGTTGTCAATCATGATAGATCAGAGATTCTATTCTACCTAAATGGTCTTAAGGTAGCTGTAGATCAGTTATGGGGTGGTCCTCTTGGAGGTGTATCTATGTCTACTGCTAGAGCATCATCATCTACACCATGCAACATCCTACCTCACATGTCAACACAGATGACTATGTCATTTACATCCTATATTACTATAGAGACAGATGAGGAGTGTGAAGAGAGTTTTGTATGGGGAGCTGTGGCAGAGTTGGAGGAGATAAATGATAGCATGCAGAAGAAGTGTGAGGTAGAAGCACTGGCAATGACAAGAGTGCAGGGGAGGAAGGAGGCTGAGAAGAAGAGGTCAGAGGAGAAGGTGGTAGAGAAGAAAGAGGTAGTCACTATACAGCAACCAGCTTATTGTCTTGACATGAGAATAGCAGATGCAAAAGTAACTCACTCAGTCTATGAATGCATGATTGAGGCAGAAGTTCCTGTCAAAATCAAAGAGTTGTTGGCAATCAGTGGTGATCTTCAAAGGTTTACAGTGGCAGACTCATGAATACAGAAGATGTTGACATTGGACATGGTGGTTGCAGCAATGTCAAATGTGGCAGTAGACTTTTCAACACTGCTTTGGGAAGTGAGAGTCATTTTGAAGGAGACTGGAGAATGGGTAATTTGAGAAATAGGGCTCCTCGATGAAGGATCAGAGATAGTGTTGGTGTGGAAGGATTTGTGTGAAGAGCTGGGGTTGACAGTAAATTGGAGATAGAGAATGACAATGCAAACTACAAATAGGGGGAAGAAGGAGCTTGAGAGATGTTTAGAAGAGCTTGAGATCATGATCAGAGATGTGAGGACATTTGCTCATGCCTTCATTGTAGAATCAGCATCTTATAGATTATTGTTAGAGAGGTCATGGCAGCAAGGTGTGAGGCTGGGAAAGATAGAGCAAGGAGATAGAGGTGTTGATATCATGGTGACAGATCTAGGAGACAAGGCAAGTGTTACAACTCATATGTTCTGGACAAATTCTGACTGGTCTCAACTGTTTCCACATTATTCCCTTTCTATTCCTACTATTTTATATTTTACCATTTCTTGTATATTATTCCTTTCTGAATATTCCTGTACACTTCTGCATATCTTCCTTTTGATCCCGCTCACTTCTTATTCCTGTTGATTATTAGTTCTCATTCCTTTTATGCCATTTCTGCTCAATACCAATGTTTCCACCTTACCTTTCATGTTTCCTTTTATGCTATGCTGCCATTTGTCATTTCATTCATGTCACCACCCATCTCTTCTATATGCTTGCTTTTCATTATATGTCATTTATCTCCATTATGTCTCTGTTGTTCCCATCACATGTCCGTCATGTCACGTAGTTTTCTGTTGATTCTGTTTTATTATTTATCACTTTCCAACATTTTCCATAAGTATATAAGTAGTGAATTACTGTCATGTATTCTCCAGTCTGATAATCAACTTAGTTTGACATTCCCAATTATTCTGACTTAAAACTATTTGCCCCCTCTGTTTCCTCTAAGTCTCATTCTCTCATGTTTCTAAATTGGACCCCTGACAGTGGAACAGTGCAGCACATAAGCTGGAGCCAAGGTCCATTCCTGACTTCTTTTGCTTCTGTCAATCTTGCATCTCTGTCTCTGCCTTCACCTCCACATGGATCAATCCTGACTATTCCTGACATTTCCACATCTATTCCCTCTCAGTCCTGCTTGGAACTTAACAGCAAGGCAGGTGACAGTGACTACAAAAGCATAGAGAGACAGGAAGTTGAGAAGAGGGTTTATGGTATTAGGGGAAGAATTGGCAGTGGAGGAGCAAGTAGAAGTTTGAGGAGGGCAGGATACTCTGACTGAAGTGATCCTAGGCTCTACATTCAAATACAACTATGAAGCACAATGCCTGGCATATAAGAAAGTTGCAAACAAGGTTTGCCCAGTCCCTGGTACCATACCTGAAGGCTTTCACATCATATGTTGTTTCCCTGAAGATCTCTTGGCTATATTACCAATACTATCTACAAGTCCACCAAGCTTCCAGCCAGGCAACTGCCTTACTCAGGCAAGAATGGATGTACTAGGACTCTTCAAAAATGACTTTCTATGGCCAGAGGAGCAGAAGTTGATTGCATGAGTCCTATTGAACAACAAGACAGGGTTAGCTTGGGATGAATCAGAGAAGGGCCACTTCCAGGAGGATTACTTTGCATCCATGAAGATTTCTGTTGTTGAACACATACCATAGACTAGGAAGTTGCTAGCTGTTCCCCCAGGTATCTGTAACAAGGTGATTGCACTCATCAAGCAGAAGATCAAGCCAGGCACATATGAACCATCCTATAGCTCATATTGTCATCAATGGTTCACAGTAGCAAAAAAAGATGGCAACATACATATTGTTCACAACTTGATGCCTCTTAATGCAGTCACTATTAGCAACTCACAGAGCCCACCTCTAGTATATCTGTATGCAGAGCAGTGTTTGGCATGAGCAGTGTATTTAGGGTTAGATCTGTTTGTGGGGTATGATCATAGGAGTTTAGCAGAAGAGTCAAGAGATTTCACCACCTTCAACACACTCTTTGGGACCATGCAGTTAACAGTCTTGCCACAAGGATGGACAGGGTCAGTGGGCATCTTACACAATGATGTAGCCTTCTTACTTCAAGACAAGACTAGCTGCACTCCAAACTTCCTTGATGACATCAGCATCTTAGGGCCTAAATCACATTACAAGAAGGAAGATGGCACTTACAAGGTTATTCCAGGGAACACAGAAATTCATCATTTTATTTGGGAACATGCCATAGATTTAAATCAGGTACTCCACCATCTTACACATACAGGTGCCACAGTGTCAGCCAAGAAGCTACAGTTATGTCAACCAGAAATTGTAGTAGTAGGACAACTGTGCACTTACAAAGGGCAGAGACCAGATATGAGCACAGTAGAGAAGGTGTTGAGATAGCCAGAGTGTCAGAGTGTGTCAGAGGTGTGAGGATTTCTGGGGATGGCAGGAACAATCAGAACATGGATCAAATCATATGCTAAAATTTGTGACTCACTTACTAAGTTGACAAGAGTGACAAAGATGGAGTTTATGTGGGGAGAAGAGCAGAAAAGAGCAATGGTGGAGGTCAAACACTGAGTAGCAGAATGTGAAGCAATCTGTCCTATTGATTACTCACCCCCCTTTGAGATCATCTTATCAGTGGATACATCAGTCATAGGGGTGGGATATATCTTTGCACAGCTCAATACAGATAGCCAAAGATGACCAGTCTGTTTCAGCTCAATGGCATGGAATGAACATATTGCATATTATTTGCAGCCCGAGCTCAAACTCTATGGGTTTTTTTGTGCACTCAATGCTTGTAAGCTATGGCTAGTGGGAGCTAAAAAGTTGAAGGTTGAAGTTGATATGAAATATATAAGAGGGATGATCAACAAACTGGATATTTATCCTAATGCAGCAATAAATCAGTGGATTGCAGCTATCTTGATGTTCAACTTTGAGCTGGTACATGTTCCAGGAAGTAGGCACAAGGGTCCAGATGGGCTATTGAGGAGGAGGAAGTCAGAAGATGACAGTGAGAATGAGGATCAGGAAGAGGAAGCAGCAGAGGAGTGGGTAGATGAGGTATTGGGATGTGGAGTGTGGGTAGCCAGTGTTATGTGTCAGGAGAACGGAGTTGTGGAGGTGTTAGTGATGACAACTAGGAATGATGAGAGTATCATTTCGAAAGTAAGGGTGAGAGAAGAGGATGAGGTGGCAGTTCTGAGAAGTGCAGAGGTAGTGGAGAAAGACCTAGAGTTGGGAAGGGTTAGAGAGTTTCTTCAGACCTTGAAAGCACTGGAAGGACTCACTATGAAGGCTAAAAAGTGCTTTCTCAAAAACACTAGCAAGTTCTTCATGAGCAGAGACAAGTTGTTGAGGAAGGAGACAGGTGGAAGATATTAGATTGTGGTGATGGATATGTGGAAATAATTGCAGTTGTTGATAAGATCACAAGATGAGCTAGGACACAAAGACATCTACTCCATTCAATGTACTCTTGCAGATTGTTTTTGGTGGCCCTCCCTCAACACTGATATTTGTTGGTTTCTATCAACATGTCACCAGTGCTAAATTTGGTTAACAGAACATGTTGTTCTTCTCCCGACAGTCCAAGTTCTGGTGCCCCTCTTTTGCAAAGCTTACATTGATACTATGTACATGCCTCCATCACATGGGTATAAGTACATTGTTCAAGCATGTTGTAGTCTTACTGGATGGCTGGAGTGGCGAGCACTCACCTGCAAAACTGGTCAAACTCTTGGTGCTTTCATTTTTGAGAAAATTCTGTGTAGATGGGGAGGACTTGAAGAGATTGTCACTGATAATGGAACACCATTTGTTGCAGCACTCGAATGGTTGGCAAAAAAGTACCACATTCAACACATCAAGATTTCACCTTACAACTCCCAATCTAATGGCATTGTTGAAACAACCCACCAAATGATCTATGATGCCCTGGTGAAAGCTTGTGAGGGGAAAGCATGCAAATGGTTTGACCACACCCCTTCTATTTTCTGGGCAGATAGAGTCACTACATGGAAGTCAATAGGCTATACTCCTTATTATTATTATTATTATTTTTAAATTCATAAATTTATAACATGGGGCTCAATTGCAGTCTGTGCCTAGGTTGGTAGTCCAGGATACCATTACAAAAGTACAACTAAAAACAACTACATACACACATAACAGGTTGAAACTATATACACATCCATTGTAATCAGCGTCCTACTAATGCCTTCTACCTACTAAAATTTGGATTGAGGCCTGGTCAATATTTTGGTTTTGATGCTTCTGGTTGAGCATGTGCCTACCCTTGTGCTCCTCCTGTGCTGTCTTCTGAGAGATTTCCTGGAGCCCCTCACAAAGACTAGACAGAGCTGACTTTTCAGCCAGCTATGCCCAGTCAAAGCAGTGATGCCAGAAGGGGCATTGTTGGTCACTAGCACTGTGATCCCCTTTACAGTTCACATAATGCATGGCATGAGGGCATGGAGCTCCCTTGGGGGTTGGGTCCTGGGGTGGCTTCGCTGAGGGGTTACCCCTGCAGCAGGACGCATATTGATGATAGCTGGCCTCAGTATGAGGACCAGTGCATCAGGGGCATTGGGGGGCCTGAGAATGGCAGGCATAAGTGGAATGTCCCCAGTGCCAGCAATGCTGACACAAGGGGATGCTGGAGTGAGAGTGGGCTGCACACACAAAGCAAGAAGCCAGGCCAAATTGGAAGGAGGAACTAATCAGGTGCTTAGCAGTAGTGCCAGACTGGAAGTCAAGAACATCAAACCACACAGTGGTGGTATTGGTGTGTTGAGAGTTGTGCATCACCCAAGGTGAGTTTGCAAGGGTAAAAGAAGTAGCTATGTGAGACCTCCCCATGACCACCCAAACATCATCAGTGGTGACCTGCTGGCCATCTGCCTTGAAAAATGGAATGTCCACAACCTTAAGATAAGATCATGAGCACAGAAGAGCTGCCTCAACCCCACCCTCAGTGAGGGAGAGAAGGTGAGATACACTAGCCTTCACCAGGTCTATTTCACCCTGGGAGGTGACTCAAGACATAAGGAGGGAAATCCCCCCATATGCAAAGTGACACAAGTTGACCCAAAGGTCACTCTTGCCAAGAGAGCAATTAGCAGCCCCAACCAAGGCTGGGAACTGTGAGGAAGAAGAGAGGGGGTCGATCTTGATGAGGACCTGCTACTGGGAGGGACCAGAAACAGTCAACTTGATCTTGTGCTTAGGCTGCACTGGAAGAACAGACATCTGATGTATCACAATGATGCGATCAGATAGCAAGTCAGGAACTGTCTTGGCCAAATTGACTAAAGATGTGACATCATGAACAGTGTCAGCATAACTATGCTTAGCACTGGAGGGAGGAGGGGGGCACTTGGTGGACTAAACAGGCCTAAGAGGTGGAGCAGGTTTGGGAACTGGGGGAGGATGGGCAGTGGCTTCAGAAGGAGGACCATACAGAGGAACAGCAGGAGAGGGAGCAGCTGAGTCAGCTGTTCCACAGATTGCAGGGGGTGGCTATGTGGGGCCATGAGGTAGGAGCCTATTCAGCATAGAAGCAAAAGTGGGCATGCCAGGAAGATCCTTGAAGGGCATAGTGTGCCACTGTGCAGAAATGATATGCCCTGCTGTAACAGACAGGGTGTGAGCTAGATGCATGCAATCATGTTCCTCCATCCAGATCTTTCCAGACCAGGATGCAAGAGCATGATTAATGGAAGAAACCATGTCTAGTATCTCACCAGACAAGGTAGCAGAGGGACTGTGAGTGAAGGACACAGAGGCCTGAACATGAGACCAGAACTCGCTCTCTGAAAAGGGGTGAGAATAGAAAACCAAGGCCTCCAGGGACAATACAGAAGCTGGGAGAGAAGGAGTAGCAGGACGAGATGCAGATAGTGCCAAGTGAGGCAGAGGGGGCATGAGCTCAGCAGTGACAGAGCTACACTTCTTCTTGCCCTTGCCCTTATGGGGGACAGGCATGATGGGGTCAGGTGGCCCAGGTAGGAGGACTGACAAGTGAGGAGTAGAGAGATCTGCCATTTTGGTGTTGCCCCCTTGGACAGGAGTCAGGCTGGACATCTCCAAGTCACTCTCTTCAATGTTCTCATCCCATGGACATATTCCTAAGTTATGAATGTATTCACCAGTAGACATAGCATAGACAACAATACATAACCAGGACCCAAAAATGATGGTGGTGTGTGAAAAAGAAGGGATGCTATACTCCTTATTATGCTGTTCACAGAATTGAGCTACTACTCCCTTTTGACATCATGGAGGCCACCTTCCTACTCCCACCCATTACTTCTAAGGTCTCAGACAATGCACTTCTTGCACTTTCAAAAAATGTGAGGAGAATTTTGCAGAAATCCATGACAGAGTACTAGCAGCTCATTTTCAGTCCATTCAAGAGTTTGAAAAGGTCAATGTCAACAAGATTCATGATTACAACCTCAACTTGGGTGATCTAGTGTTGGTCCTCAACAAGAAGATAGAGCTTGAAATTGGCCAGAAATGCAAGCCACATTATTTTGGTCCAATGGTAGTAGTCAAATGCTTATAAAGTGGAGCCTATATCTTGGCAGAGGTCAATGGCGCCATTTCAAAACTCAAGTTTGCTGCTTTTTGGATCATCCCTTATCAGCCATGGTCATGTTGAGAGCTTCAAGTAACAGAGTTTGTTAATCTATCAGACTTAGCAGATGTTGAGCTGGAGTTTTGGAGTGAATGTAGGCAACTGAGGACAGTTGCATTTCAAAAGTAAGGGTGAGGTATGAGGGTGTTGAGATGGCTAGGCAAGGAAATTATGATTTCAGCTCCAATTTTATACAATCATTTGATCATTGATATCTCCTTTTACATTCTTTTATTTCTTTCTTTTATCTCTGGTCTCGCTCAGTAGGTTAATGATACCCATCACTCCTTAATGTGCTTGTTGTGTATATCCTGAGTATTTAGTATAAGTGATTCCATCAGTTTCATAGCACCTGTAGACTGTATACCCAAGTTGTCTAGTCTACAATACAACAATTTACCACCATCATCACATTCTCTCATCTACTCCCCTGTCCCTCTCAAGCCCACAAAAGCCTTTCCACAGTAAATACAAGCTCTTTTCCCCCTGGCTTGAACTCATCCCCATACCTTTCCATGCTTTCTTACCATCATCCCAACACTGTCATGCATAATTCTCACCTCTTTAATACAATGTACTCAACAGGTCTGTGTGATCTTCCAAGCATGTCTAGGCTGAGCTCTACACCCTAGAAGTCTCTAGAGGCTTTTGGTGAGTAATACTTTTCCTCTTCTCCACTTGTGGGATATAATTGACAGATGTATATAGATTCACCCTCTGTAGGGTACTTCAATGCACAGCTCCAGACTTGAGCCATGGCTTCATCAAAGATTTTGCACCCACCAACATCAATTGATCTTCCTATCTAAGACAATACTAAGAACTTTCTAGAGTGCATGATGTTGACCTCATGCTGTAACCATTGCTGCTGGGATAGCATGGAGGTTGTTGATGTAGAACCTGAAAGCCCAAACTTCTTATATGTCTCTCAGCTTTCTTTACTCCTAGACTTGTTGGTTGAGAATTATATTTTTTCAAGGCATTACACTATACTACTGTGACTTAGGCTCTCAGGTCTCTGTCAATCAATACAATTAGGGTTGCTATACATTATACACTTGACCTGACCATCCCCTGCCATCCATACACTAAGTATTGTCATTGACCAGTTTGTTGTTCTTTTATTGTCACTCTCTTTCACTGATGATTCTCCTTCAGTCTGTTGATATGGGTTCAATATCAACTTGCATTAAGCTATTGAGGTCTATACAAGTGTCTCACTATCTGTAGCTCATCTTCCCTCCCCACACATCTCAAGTCCTATTCAGTGCTGGCACATATTCTATGCATAACTCTCATTCAGCTTTCACTCTGATATGTTGACCAACCAGATGGTCATTCTCTTCTAGACTGGGTTGTGGAGAAACCCCACTTCCTTAACTATGAATATCTAGCTATGATTAATCATTTGATATGCATATATACTCAGAACTTTTAGGAATACTACATATCATTGAGTAATGCAGGAAGCAATAGCCTTATCCTTTGACATATGCATATATCTCCTGAAAAACATCATTATCATGGCATCCAGCAACATGGATGTCCTTGATTTGCAGCTTGCCTTTTTGATCTGAACTGGTCCACTATGTATTGCTATTTGCTTGTGTATGGTTACTATTCCTCTTCTTCATCACTCTCTGATCCTATCCTTTTGTGCTAATGTTGTTGGTCCATTTGTCAAACTGGAAGATCAAATTCATGGGCTAAATTACCTGGGATATGAAGATCATGCATACTTGAGTGACATCCTTATCAAACCTCTATTTATTTTTCTTGTGGACAGATCCCTATTCTCAAAAGTCAACTGTCCAAATCATTCATTGATCTCCTCAGGCAAAATACTGCAAAGCCACTGTCATTGTCAAAGAGTTTATAACTAAACTCTCAGAACATAGACTCAGTCCCCACTTTGCTTCAAACAACATAACATATGTACTGAAATATGTGCTAAACCTCTCTCATTGGGTTCAGTTATAGTTATCTGATCTTTTATCAAAGTTCATGAGTTGGCATGAAGGGTCAGAATCAGAATGAGTTTAGTGCACGTTCAGTAAGATACAGGATGTATATGCTTAGAATAAGAGATACAGAGATTATTGGAAATAGAGAAGATAGAGATAGACAGAAGTAGTTGATAAGCTTGGGCAAGTATATCATTATTGTAATAATCTTAGATGTTATTTAAATACTCAGAGCTGAGCATGCACCCAGAAGTTGGTCCAGAGGAAGACAAAATGCCTTCCAAGGGTTAGGGCAGGCTCAATGTGCAGATCAATGGACTGAAGTCTTTTCAAACATTGAAACCAAACCAATGACCATCATGAGCAATACCACCCTTCAGATTGCATCACCTAGTTCCTGGCCCTTTGATGTGTATCACATTCTGTCTGACCTCACCTTGTTGATTGATAGTTCTTGTTATTCTTATTGTGTGGCCTGACTTTGGTGACACTACTAGTTCAATAGGCAACAACCTGTTGAGCCCCATAAGTCAAGGGCCTCAGAGTGTCAGAGGTGCATTTTCTTGATCTTTCATATCTTTTACAATTGTTGATTTCTTTTCTTACCCTATCATTTCTGTGTTGCTCCTCACTTTGCCTGCACATCTGGTCAAACTATATTCTGCCTTTGCTATCTTGTAAACTGTTGTGTGTCCATGCTAGTATTCTTCAATATATGTTGATATTTCTGTGTATATGACAGCAGCCTGGATTATACACTGCATTGTTGAGACAGACTTCACCAAATAGAAAGATGATAGATGATGCTGTCATCTTCCCTCTCTATCTCATCTCCTAGTGCAGATAGATAAGTCTGTCAGGCCCTTCTTTCCCATGTACTTCAATCATCATTTATTCAGATTTTCCAATATATTTTCTATGCTATGGCTGATGATCCCAGTGGTAGTCAGGCTGGCCCATCACATCTCTCCTGGGCTGGAGATGAAGGTTTCAATATAGAATTAGTGACTACCAGAGTGAGAGACTCAAGGATGTCCTCCCCTGCTACACCAGCTGCCTCTGAGCCTAAATTGCCTATGTCCATGCCTCAACCAGGCTACCATGCTCGAAGGAATGCTTTCCAGGCTGATCTTACTCCTCATCTGCTGAGAACTGCTCCTTGTTCTGTTCCTGTTCCCAAGACATACACTATTCCCACTGGTACTGAACTGGAGCAGGGGTTTTTACCCCTACTCCTGCTCACACCCTTCCATCTCATCCAGACACAGTTTCTCTGGACAAGGACATCCCTACTGCTGATAACTCCCACACTCTTGTGAGGGCTCTTGGCAATGTTGCTGCCACTCTTGGTTCTTAGAGTGATAAACTCTGGGTGGTTAAGGGTGACAATGCTCTTATTGCTCATTCTATCACTCAGTTGGTGAATGGGTTTTTCATCAAGAAGTGGCACCAGGTGCCCTTCTCTTCCTCTCTTTTTGGTAGCAAGGACTTGCAAGAGTTCCTTATAACTGTTGTTCTCCAGCCATCTCCTGGCCCCCAACCCACTTGTGGCTCAGCTGACTCAGCTATCCTGACACCTCCTCCCTCCATACATGCACCTTCTTCTGAGGCTACTGCTCATTCCTCAGCCCCCTGCCCTGCTCCTCTCCCTAGGCTGCCTAGGTCTGCCAGGTGTTCTCCACCTCCTTTCTCAGTCTTGGCCCCTAAAAGGTCATATGCCAATACTGTGCATGACATCACAGCTTTGGTCAATTTGGCCAAAACTGTCCCCAATCTCCTATCTGATCACATTATTGTGATGCATCAGGCCTTAGTTCCTCTCTTGCCTTCCCAGAAAAAGGTTAAATCCACTGTTGCTGGGCCCTTCCAGTGACAAATCCTTGTCAAGTGTGAGGCACTTTCTGAGGCCTCTACTTTCCCATCTCTGGTTGGCATTGCTAACTGTTCTCTGGCCAAGGGTGACCTTCAAGTCAATTCTTGTGTCACTGCCTATGGGGAGATCTCCCTTCTTATCTCTTATGTTATGACAGCTGAAGAAATTCAGACTGTTGCCTCTGCTATTCACTGCCACCTAGACTGTAAGGTTCAGGCCACTCTCCCATTGTCCCAGTCTTATCTTAAGATTATGGACATTCCCTACTTCAAGCCAGGTACCACTGACCCTGTGAACTCCAATTTTGTCAAGGAGGTCATAGCATGCTCACACATGGCCTCTTCTTTCACTCTCACCAATGCTTCCCACATTATGTGCAACTCCAGGTGTTTGGACTTAGCTACAGTCTAGTTTGATGTTGTCAACTCACAGTCAGGCACTTCTGCTAAGCACTTAATTAATTTATCCTTCTAATTTGGTCCAGCCTCCTGCTCTGTGTGGGCAGCCCAGTCTTATGCTATGGTCCCAGTCTGCCAGCATTGCTGGTGTTGGAGCCACTCTACTCATGCTTGCTGTTAACAGGTGTCTCATTGCCTGTGGTATGCTGGTCCTCACTCTGAGGCTAACCATTGCCTTCTCACTAGCTGTTATTGTAGCAACTTCATGGCAAACCCCCCTGTACTAGCAACCATTGAGGGAGCCCCATGCCCTCATACTGCTCACTGTGTGAACTGTGATGGGGATCACAGTGCAAGCAACTGCAGGTGCCCATACTAGTAGTACTGTTTCAACTGGGACTGGTTGGCCTGACATGCTAATTGGAACTGGGAGGGGTGGATGGCCACAGCAGGTATGACTTCCAAGAGGCAGAAGGATGAGCACTAGGATAGAGTGACTTTTTAGCATAGGCACAAGGCTTAGGCACCTCCTAATCACTTTTGTAAGATCAAGTACTCATTATTCAGCTGGTGGCTGGAGAGTGGGAAAATTATTATTGGACTAGTATGGACATTTTGCAGGGTAGCTATGTCTTGTAGTATGTAGTACAGTCTGAGTTTTGCTTGTACATAGTTCCTGGGCATCTATAACCTAGGCACAGACTGCTATCGAGCCCTACATAATAAAAAAAAAATTAAAAAAAAAAAAAGATAGATAAGTCTGTTCTTCCTTCTCACTCATACATGTCCACTCATACCATACCTCTCATTTCCCTTCATTGCATAGACAGACAGATACATTGTCTCAATTCTGTTTTCTCTTGATCCAGTGTCTATGATGAAAATAATATGGAACATGTTGATGTTTGTAGTTGAACACAGGAATCTGCACCAACTGTGCAGGTGAATGATCAGCTGAGTTTTTGGTTATCAAGAAAATGGAGATTATGATGTTCTCAAAGAGAAACAATGGACTGTCCAATCAAAAGGTGCACTTGATGGCTTTCCTCTCATTTCCCTTCATTGTTGTTGTTAATACCTCACCTGGGCAGCTCTTCTCCCAGCTGGCTCACCCATATGTTGAACAGCCTATTCACTCTGTTATGCAATCACATATATTAGAACACAGTTAATTTTAAACAAGCTTCTCTATAGCAGTTACTCCTGCTTCACCAGTTAAAAGATCCTACATCATGGGATGCTAAACCTCTTATATGTGTAATTGGTTTCTGGTACTCTCATAAATGGGTGCCAGTACATTGGGAGTACTTGTCACAGGTGAAGGAATTTTCATGATGGATATGTTGTATTAAAGCTGTTTGCTTTCCTTTGTATCTCCTTGAGTGATGATGTTGTTTTGGTTGAAGGTTTGAATTATCCATATGCAACTCTGCTGCTACTAGTGAGTCCATCATAGCATAAAGATGCAAAGCATTATACAAGTAGTTCCTGCTGCTGGCTGGTGCACAGTAAGACTATGGCAAGGTTGGGACTTGTTGCAAGTTTGCATTTATATATCATACCTTTGAAACAGAGGCCAAGAAAGATGAGGAAGGTCAAGGTCAGGTTAGTTCATTGGGTGTATGCATTGAGTATGGGTCTTTACATTTCTGCTATATATACAGCACAATATAGTGGTTGTCCCACACTTGACACAGACAACAATGGCCTACACATCCTAAGACCATGCAAAGAGCATGAGAAATTGCAGGAGTTAGTATAAGAATTATTCACATGTAGCAAGTGTTATTGCCAATTCTCAAAACTGACAACACCATAGAATATTTGCATTGACTTACACTGAAGCAATCCTTCAAGCTTTAATGCTTCTGCTCCATTTGTTCCCAAACTACAGACTGGGACTTTTACTAATCTAGCTAAGTACTTCCTCTCCCTGGCAATGAGGAGCAGGGTGTGTGGAGGATGAAGGTTGACTCATTGATAAGGAGAGACAGACTACTGCAAATCTTCATGGGCATACTAGGTGGCATTCATCATAAATATTTCATGATTGAGGACATAGACCTGAACTAACAAGAACATAGAGATCAAAACATTTAGGCCAACATTACACAGCAACTACAAACCCTTAATTGCTAAAAGGCAAATGGGAGAACAGTGCAGCGATTTCAGGTGCTTTACAATCATCCAAAGTGAGCTAGCATAGACATAGATCAACTTATGGTATCGTGGACAATGAATTGGCACTTACTTGTACTTGATTCAGAAGCTCTTCTACATGATTCAAATCAATTTTCTGATCTAGCCACATGTTCAGGAATTTAACCCCAACTTTGCTTTTCATTGGGGGGCGATCATCCCATATCTTCAAATCTACAACTAGTTCTTTCACAGTTGAGATATTCAGCTGGTGTTCAGGCTCTGGGTTACAGCATTTCATGATCAGGCTCCACACTTGATTATCAATAGTGTCCCAGTCTTGATAGAAGTCATCATCCCGGTCATCTTTCTCTTCCATGTCAGTAGTGGTGCCAGGACGTGTTGGAGGTTCTTTATGGCTCAAGGCAACCATGATTTGTACTTCTGATTTATATTCATGATAAGGAGCCTTATGCGAGAGTACCTGTGGAGGTGAACATTTAAATGCATCAAGCTTGCCAAGTCAAATAAAAGGGAATACTTCGTAGAACAGACAACCAACCAACCAGATATCAAACTCCTTTGATGGCTTCTTGTTTCCCAAGATCATTTCAGGAGCCAAAAAATGGAGTGTAGTTGCAGAAAGAGAGCCAGAGGCAGCAGTAGCTGTAGTAATATGGGAAGTGCCAAAGTCAGTGATGAGGCCGCAACCTTTGTTGGAAATCAAGATGTTTTGCTACAGATGGACAATGTCTGTCAGAACTCCAACAACTCACTCATAGAATCAGGGAACGTACTCCTTTCAGGTCGCCGTGTACAATGCCTAATTCATGTAGGTAATGCAACCCATGGACAACATCGGAGATCTCTAGGCAGATGAATCTCTTTAGGAAGCTTGAAATACAGAGTATTGTTTACTGGGGGAAGGCAGGACTTCTGAGAGAGGCGTGGAACATAATCATGTAGGTTTCCGTTCTTCATGAATGGTGACACTAGGCAGGTCTGCGGAGAATCTCTGGCACCTTCTACAAACACTCCATAGAACGGGACGATGTTTGGATGCGAAGACTGAGCCCATAAAATCAGCTCCTTGATCCATAGCTGTGATAGTGCATGGTCATGGTATGAAGGACAATAAAGTATGCTTGAAGCTTACTGTCAGAGCATCAGGGTCAAGACGCTTCATCACTTTGATGCACATGCTCGTATTGACTCCTTGATGAACACTGCCAAATCCACCTTCAGCAATGGGTTTAGGGCAGTACTTGACGCCATTGAGTTCGTAGCGCCGAGGGAAAATGTGCGTTGCCGAGGTTATCCTTGAGAGTATTGCTAATACACAGTTTTGCTCGTCAGAAATAGAGAGATGGTCTTTGAGTACCTTACAAGACGGTAAGAGGACAGATAAATTACTACTATAGGTGAAAAGTGGAGACACACCTGGTCCAGGAAGTCAACAATGGCATGGACATTGTTGGACTCAAGCTCCGCCACCATTTCTGCAACATCCTTCGTGCGGTTCTTGATAAGTTTCAGTAATGGATCTCGTAAGAGCTCGACCTAGTGGAAACATAGTCTTTGCATTACTCCCTGTGTCCCTATATAACAAAGCCTGAAATAACTTGCCTGAATCTTTTCCAGAGCACTCTCAGCTTGATCGAAGTCAATCTCTAGATGTGATCTCAATGCCAAGACTTTAGGGCCAACTAGAGGTTTTGCCCGTTGATATCGCTGTTGGAATGATCGGGTTGCTTCGGAAGTTTGGCCCGAGAGTTCGTTTCCAACACTTCATGGTTGTCTGGATACTGATAGTATGGGATCTTCCCCATAAGAGTCTGGAAAGAATCAGTTGTCAGACTATACTAGCCAGGAAGAACCATGGGTCCCTCATAACAAACGCAACCGAGTGACCAAATATCTTTTTGTATGCCAGTTTGGTATGAGGGTGGGGAGCGGTTGAAGCGCCAACAGTAGTATAGATACTTGTCGTGACTCTGTCCCTCTGCGAAGAGGAACTGTGCCCCAAAACCAGCAACCATTGCTCGACCAACATCGGAAATAATAACACTTTCCTGTTGGAATACATTCAATTACACAATGCCTGAAAACAGATATGCTTTTGTGACATACTCCATCAAGACCTCCAAAGTATATTTCCCAGGTGTTGTGTAAGTAGGCAAGGCCATTGATAATATCAGAGATCTGGGACTCTTGTCAGATTTGATGGGAATGCAGACTGCGCCTTTACGCACCAAAAGCAATCGAGATTTTTGTGGAATGGTAGGTGCATAGTTACGTAGTGCTCCATTTTCCAATGAGGGCATTATGACGCAAATGCCTGGGGCCCCGTCAAAAATATCTTGAAACATTCCGCAAAATGGTAAGACATTCAGATGAGATGAATTGCTCCAATCAGTGCACTACCTGTGACAATGCTTCAAACGTGATTGAGCATTGTTAGTGGAAATTGCGTTGCTTAAAACATACCACTATAGCACTGGAATCCACTACAATGTTAACACGGATGTTAAGCCCACGTACTCTATAAGTCTTTGCATAGGGACCGATGGCTATGGGCACAGCAGGATCATATTGAACACCACTGACCTTGCAGGATTGTGGGACAGTATGCGTAGATCCCATTATGTCGGTAAGTAATCTGCCTGTAGGGATGTGGATAGACTTTGCGATGACCTCGAAAAAAACACAGGATGAGATGCTGGGCAGAAAATAAAACCAAGATGACTTACTAGATCTAAAAAGTCTACCAACACCTGGGTTTCACCGGGGCTAAGCTTTTTTGCCACCGCTGCCCTTACGTTACGCTTATCTGCAATGCCGACAAGCCTGAATAGAGAGTTGCACAGATGTTCTGGAATCTGCAAGGCAGATGGTGGCTCGAAACCCAGCACTCGAGTAACGACAGTCTTGATACATTCAGTATCAATGGTGCATCCATTG
Organism: Leucoagaricus sp. SymC.cos; assembly: GCA_001563735.1. Lineage (NCBI taxonomy): Eukaryota > Fungi > Basidiomycota > Agaricomycetes > Agaricales > Agaricaceae > Leucoagaricus > Leucoagaricus sp. SymC.cos. The sequence goes on from KQ962596.1 coordinate 80,280, forward strand.
AGAACATCGGAGGTCAGCGCCAGTTGCGGTATGGGACGGTCGTCATGCATGAGTATGTGTAACAACACCTCTTGGGTCTGTGAACAGTTAGCACGATCTCTAACTTCGTATTCCCAGCACAACAACAGTAGATGCCATATTTCATCAATTATCTTATCCCCATCAACTCCCTCTCGGCCTGGTCAGAGAGGTTTTTCTTCTTTGGTTATGGCTACTACAATTCGGCTATCCTTCGACAGCTGGAAGAACAGGACTTTGCCAGAGAGCACCTCCAAATAAATTGAGTCAAGGCAATATTTTCAAATTGAGATCCTACTTCGTAACTGAAACATGCAAATGACCAGACATCAACCGCTTTTGACAGTCAAGTGTTTTCATCTTCTAGAATTTCTCAGAATAGTGAACCAGAAATGGATTGGATTCTTCAACCTCCAACGTGACCTGGAGACCCACAAGTATAGCACGTCCTTCACTCGACACCAGCACGGCTTCCTTGATATGGGTTGAGCATACTGGAGGGATCAGGTCTTATCAACCACATACTGGAGTCAGTCCACCGTGGACGATATTGAGTCGATGTAGATAGGTCAAACTATTCGCAACATCCAAGATCTAAGTTGGGCCACTCAGTACAGGTGTAATCCATTGTCAGGAACTACACACCAAGGGTAGTCGCCATTCTTTAGGAAGCCGTTGTGCATGATTGCAAATGCTAGTTTCAGGTAGGCAGAGTGAAGCAAAGTGGAGATCATTGTCCTCAGAGAAAGTGGCATAAACAGCAGGATATTGGGGTGTGTTAAATGAGCCCAACGGATGAGCTTCTCGCTGCGTCTCTGCGAATTTTGAGCTGCGTCTACTGTGTCCTCATAGCAGCTACTTATGGTGGAAGAGTCCTCCTGACTTTGCCTTACAACCTTGACCTGGCAGGACGTTTGGCCCATCACTGTAAAAATGCCAAAGGATTCGTCATCGCCTGCGGAGGGGGTCATATTCTCGGACTTGATGGCGCGATGGTGGGAGACAACATTGGTAGCTGATGCAATCTTGACAAGGGCCAGACAGATGTGGGCTTGGCTACGTGTAAACACATTGTCTTTGTCCAGAGACTTTTCGAAAGTTAGATGTTTGAGGATAACTACATATAAGCAGACAGCATACCATACTAAGAGCATCTACCAGTAGCTGAGTTTCCTCGTGGCTGAGATCTTTGGCTTTATTGACAACTTCCTGGGCGCGATTCTCCGAGTCAATCTGCGAGAACAAAAGTTGCAGAGATGCGAGAGTATCAGGTTCATTAGCCGCCGGTGGGTGGGAGTCCATGTCATAGGAGAGAGGGGGGATCAGATGGTGTAAATCTGGAAGGCAAATGCATTTGTAGTGTTAATTAGACACTGGGTCAAGACCAATATAATTTTGATGGAAGTTGAAGGAGCACTGCATAAAACCATCTCGGAAGAGTCTGATTACCGTACTTTGGCAAATCGCCTTTATTTCAAACTCTGCTTTTTGTGGCAAGCTCAGCAACTAAAAGCCATCACCGATTGCTACGGGCTGCTTTCCCTCATCCTCCTTTCCCTATGTCCAATCGCCCTATCGCTACAAATTTCTATGCTAGCTCCCAAGTTTGAGACCTTGAGCCACTCAAAGCCACTCTTGACTTGGATAAGTGGTGGCCTAGTATTGTAAAGATTGCCTCGAAATTCCTATTGGTTTGTCACGTAATGTACCTTTCTCTTCTCTCTGGTTTTCTTTCAGTCCAAATACTTGAGTTAATACGTACATTCTACTTCTATGCCGATGTTTGTTCCTCCAGCTTCCACTCCTTTGCACTGGCCAGCCATTGATCTAGGCTGTTTGATGACAGGCGCTCGACAGGTCTTGCCCACATTGCTAACCATTATCTTCCCCCCTTTCTCTATTCGTCACAGTCATGATGCCA
>KQ962596.1:82989-94278 GCA_001563735.1 Leucoagaricus sp. SymC.cos
AGGCATGGCCCAAGCACACCAGAGCATGCTCAGACCAGTGGAAGAGTGCTCTAACTGACTGCCGAAGCAGAAGGGAGCAGGAGAGAGAAAGCAGAAGAGGCAGAAACTGCCTCCCCCACTAGGAAAAAGCGCGATGGAGGAGCGAGCTCAAACTCAACACCGAGAGAGCTGGTGGATGTCACAAGCATCCCAGCGGCGGAGCAGTAAGGACTGGATGTCGCAAACCCTAAAGCGACAGAGTATGCAGTCTGCGAGTGACCCTAGGAGGGCAGCAAGACTGCGAGGGAGAATGCACCCCAGAGCGAAGGTGGTGGTATGTGGGAAAGAAGGGTTGTGTTGAGTGACACTCAACAAGTCTTCTGTCTTCAGTTTTATGCTTTCATCCTTGTTATGAGTCGAATCCTGTTCGTTACTGCCATGCTTTTCTTATGCAGTTCTCTGCTTTGTCTATTCCTATCTGTTTGCAGGTCGCATGTTGTGGTAGCATGGTACTTGAGTGGCATTTGACAGGTTTTGATGTTCGCTTGTGTATAATACTCACCCTAGTCCTGTTCAACGTCAGTGTATACTCTTTACACATACAGTGATCAACTGTCATTTGACACACCTAATCAAGATATTTTTTTTCTGACTGTAAATTAAGATTAATCCCTACAATAATTGCACTAATCAATAGATATCTATAGGATATATCACTTGATCAAATATCAAATATGATTGTAAGGAGACCAGAATTGATATGTTTCTTCAAATATTTAGCGCTGAAAAGTGCCCAAAACCGTCATTTGACACAGCGTGACATGCCCGTGACACGCCCTTATCAATCCTCCCCATTTTCATCTTCGCTACCTTCTATCACTTGTTTCCTCGACACTTCCTATCTCTTGCACTGTTTTGGTGTAAGTGGGCTTCTTGAGAGATCTTTTAGGTGGCTTTGGAAGGTCCTTATGGGCAGTTTCTGCTTTGAGGAGCTGTCTGCATAGCTCTTCATACCCTTGCTTCTCCTGTTCCATTTCTCTATTGTAGCATCGTATCGTGCCTGTGTGGTGTCATTTTTTTTTTTTTTTTTTTCACTCAGGCATCAGCCATTTCCTTCTTCTCTTGTTCTTCACATTGTATCTACTCCGCCATTTGATTAATTTCATTAGTAGACTCCTCATCTGTGAGACATCTTCCCAACCCATTTGGAAACAGCGTCATTCCATACCGTCGATATTCTCTGGAGAAACTTGTTTATCTACAACATGATCCTTGACAAGGTCAAACCAAGCTTGGGTAAGCTGTGGGTTGAGAGCTCAAGCATGCTGCACTGCAGCTTCATCCAACCTCCGGTTGACTTCAGTGTGAGATATTCTCTGCTTCTGAGTCTGAGACTTCACCTTTGCAACAGTTTACACCATATTTAGAAGCAGCAAGCCACCAGAAGAGGAAATACACTTGAAGAGATTTTGAGGTCAAGTGAGAGGGCACTCAGATGTCACGCTCTTGAAAAACAGGAACAGTACCATGAAGTCAGGTCATACTCTCTCAATATTGCTCACAGACATAGCCAGAATGTATATCTACACAATGTGGGTAGTTTCAAAGCAAACGGCCAAGAATTGACTCTTTGGCATGGTTTTTCAATTGCCATCAATCTTGATTTTGGCCATTTATGGCAATTTCTCAGAATAAATTGCAGATATCTCACTCAAATGTTATCCAATCCTTATTATTTTTGGTATGGCTATAGTCATCATATGAAGGTATTTTTCCTGATTTTATTAATATATTTGGGTGAGAGGTACGTCCGAAAAAGTCAAGTGTGCCAAATGACGGTGCTGTGTCAAATGACGGTTGATCACTGTACCCCTCCACGAATATCGAAGGTGGAGACTCCTCGCTATAGGTTCGATAGATCTTGGGACAATGTTTTTTTTTATCTCAATCTCTTTGCTTCTTCAGAAATTCCGGTCAATTCAGTGTGTGTACGCATGTTGCCGTTAATCACTAGCTTTTCTGTAGCATTCAACAGCACAAGGAGTGCTCAGCTGATCTACCATTGATAGGTTTAGATTACCTCTTTGTATTTTGCCTTTTCGCATGCCTCCACGCTCAGATTCACTGAATGACTCTCACTGGCATTAAGCTACTTATATAGATTCAATATAAAGCCTTGGATGTGACCCACTCTAGCCATCTCAATCAATTCACTTATCCAATGCCCCTATAACTTTGCTGCGATTGCCAGGTGAGACCTTCCTGGCCACAATGTCCCCCCTTTAATACCAATACCCGACGACAAGTCTCAATTCCAGTTCAAGCTTGAAAGTTTTCGCTGGGTGTTCAAGTTCCATGTACAACCGGTGGTGACCTGATAGACAATAAGGAGATAAGATGATCTAGGAAGCACCAAAGTTGAGATTTTCGACGAGCATAAAAATGTGAAAGTTTTCTTGCCCGAATGAAGGGTTCACATGTTCGAGCGGTATTTCTGAGAGAGGAAGTAACAATTTTGGCGGTTGATCAAGCAGAGCTGAGGGCGAGAAATTCTGCGAGGATGGTGATAATCATTGGCGTAATGGAGTTGGCTGCCCTGGGATAGAAAGGTTGTGTTAAACAAGCCAGGGGAAATTTTGAGGTGAACACATACCGGTGACCTTATTCCATAGGTAATAAACTAAGATGATACGTCCAACGATGAGAAGAGAGACAAAAAAGTCGGTTATTAGATCGAGACTTTCCACGTCTGTGGCAGATGCGCGAGCTTGTGAGCTGATTCCAATTGCAAAACGGATGAGATTGATGCTTTTTATCGCGATTATTCAGAGTCAAAGATCATAGAATGTTCAGCGGGAAAAACTCACATAAAAACGCCAGGTTCGTCAGAATTAGCCTGTCTCGATCGGAATGGTGTATCTCGATATGTTCCATATGATCCAGAACTGCCATATCCAACACAGAGGGAAGTGAGCAATCAGGACACGAAGACGAAGTGGACGAACTAACTGTATTTCAGGCAGTACAATATCAAGGAACACAACCGGCGCCTGACAGTCAAGAGCAACTGGCAAGCGATTGAACGCTTGCTGACGATCGAGGTATCCTCTGCCTCCTGGACCAACAGCATGATCAATAAACGAGACCTGAATTTCCGGAGCATCCACTGAGAGATTTATGAGTCCACGAGTAGGACGAGGTACATATGTACAAGAGTAAATTATTCGTGGTTGGTTATTTAGATCGCTGAGCTGGAGGTATAGAGATTGAGCGCAGAGACTCAGCAAAGGACGAATGAGAAACCAAAGAGAATTCCACCAATGACACTCAGATCGAGGACCCAGATGGCATTGACTAGGGATACCTCCGATGAAGCGACCATGGCCACGAAGTTACCTATCATCTCGCCGAATGAATGAAAAGACGTTACTCGTACTTCTATGCGCCGTAAAACAGGAATCTGAAAGAATCATCAAGAAAAATCGATAAGGATTAGTGTCATAAGAGATAAGAGGACGAGATGATCTGTGGTTATAGACAAGTAATGGCTCGGATTCCCGACATAGTCGAGGAATGGACATCGTGAAATGTTCATCAATGAGCTGTGACTGAGACAGGGAGCAACCTATGAGTTGGTCGATTACATAGTCGCATCATTGCGTGAGAAGGTAAAATCTACCTCTCGAATTCAAAGCAGAGAATATTCAGAATACGCACAACGTTTTGTGATTCTGGCAAATCCATACCAAACATGGATAGTAACACTTGGCCCGTTTGGTGGTGTAGGGCTTGTTTGGTAGATGATGCGAAGGTCGAGGTCCGTTCGTCAAGAATCCAGGAGGGAGTGGAATGATATTGGATTTTCGCAACGGGAGGACGTCATCCCGTAACGGTAAGGCCTGAGAATGTACAAAGTTTCTTCAGAGAAAAACGTCACATTCGTTGCGAGACGTGCTTGAGCTTCTGACGAGATGAAGGTATGCTGGGTCGGGGTATTATTGGTTGATGATGACATCTTGATGTTAAAATGCAGAGGATACATGATCTCCAGTTTAAAGCCGTGCACGCTCTCCATTAATCGTGTGATCAAAGCCATACTCTACGTGTCGGAGCCATGACAACTAACAAAGAGTGAAATTGTCAACCACATGAGTTCTAGGGCATAGGGTGTTTTCGCCTGACCTTAATATTGCCGATGTAGACAAACCGACTGGTCCTTCTCCCACATCTCCAATACCATCTCCTCTAAATCAGTCTGCGATAGCCCCTCAACAACAACCTAATACAAATGATCCCCCGTCGCATAGTCTGTCTTCATTAACATTTGAATCGGCGAACTTCAGGTGTATGAAGGAGTCGGGCTACTGGGAAGAGCATAAGAGCTCTCATGTTGGGCTGCGTGGTGTCCGATCTGGAGGAGAGAAGAGGCGGATGGTGATGATACGTGTGGTGAATTGAGAAAGAGAGGACACGCGAGAGTGAGAGTGATGTTCGGCGAACCCTTTGGAAGCAATGAAAGGCAGGGGTTATTGAGAAACGGATGGATTTGGATTAAAGAACGCAGTATGTGAACTCGTACACCACCAAGTCGAACTGCGATGTAGGCTTCTAGGGGTGAAAATGCCGTGAGGAAAGGGACGAAGTTGCGGAGTGTTTACGGTCGGGTATCGAGTATAGCCAGGTCAGGTGGTCATCAGGCTTCAGTCCATATGTGTCCTTCAGACGTCGAACTTGAAGACAGACCAGGGCAACACTAGCATGTTCGATACGAGGATGGACGTTAGGACATTTGAATATGATCTTGGATCGCAGACGTTCTGTGGCGAAATATTGGCCTTTGGTGTCTAGAGAGAGAATTTTATGGTTGAGTCGAGTTTTGGAGAATGTGTGCAGAGAGCTGTAGGTGTAACGAATGGCCTTCTGAAATTCTGCGCCCACAAGTTGTGAGTGGCGGAGGATTCGATACGGCACGTGATCGGTGCCCCAAGCTCTTCGCCCACCAGTGTCGAACATTGACTCCTCCGCTCTCTGTTTCAAAGCTTCAAATCACCTATCTATCACCCACTACGCAATACTTTGTTGTGGTGTTCCTGGGAGGTTTGACCTCATGCAATCAGCATACACATTTAATCCTCGTCCTCGAAGTCTGGGCCAGATGAATGCTCTGTTTGCTGAATGCTCTTCACGGTGTCGACTCTTGCACACTGCTCACTCACACGCTTTTCTGTCTGCGATGCCTGCAACTCTGAGTCCCTCCCACGTACTCTGCAAAAGGGATTCACCACCGCTTGTCATTTGCCGAAATCGTTGATAATTGTCATGGGAGTGATGCATCCTCTAAGCTCGTGTTCTGATCTCAATTCATGGCGAGTGAGGGTGCAGAGGCTAAGGATGCGCTTCCCGCCGTACCCGTAGGTACAGATATCAATCATCTCTATAATGTGATAGATAGAAAAAAGTAAGTGCCTTTTTGGATTCTATGAACCGTTCCCTAATCAGATCTACTGGAGAACTCGTGCATGGATTGAATCTCACTGTAACGGAACATGAAAAAAGGCTGATTAGGCCATGGGTGAGAGGGATAGTACAGAGAATTTTGCAGATTCGGGTGTAGACAATCAGGTGCGTTGGCCATTTCATATTCTTCACAACTATTGATGAGCAGGAGGTACTAGATTATAATACAGTGTCGCCCCACTCACTGAGAACGTCTGGCTACCTTCTATCCTTCTCCAGCTCGGTGCGTATATTCGCGAAATATTCATGTGCGCTACCCATTTATCAAGAGGAAATAGGAAGGGGAGAGCTCGCTCCTCGACATCTACGGATACATGCCAACAACACTGTCGTTGACTTTGCCGAAGCCGATACCACAACTCTGTCGCTCAACATCTCAATTATCGAGGGTGAAACGATCTCAGTTCTCGAAGGTGAGACGGGCGCGATAGAGTATCATCTCAGGATAGCGACGTCCACGAGTGTGCATTAGGTATCCCTCTTCTTCGTGAGTCTTTCTTCTACCCTCTCCTTCTCTTCCGTTCCTTCTTTTGTGGATGAGAGGGTTGATGCTGATTGAACGTGTAGAATGAATCAGTCGGCGATGAAACGACAAGAATGTGTTACATCGAATTCAAAGGCGATGCACGCTCGAATAAACGGGCGATTAATTCATTACTTGATGTCCCTGCTCCGAATACGGGAGATGCGAGGTTAATCAATAGGTTGACGGAGAAGACCGCTGGGCAATAAACTACTGCACCGTAATATCTATTTTCCACCGGAACGAATGAATACACGATATGGATCTTGCCGGTGAACCGCTGCGATCGTGTTAACTCAGTCTTTCCTTATTACACCCTGCGGCATTCGTGGTTGACGATTGGCGGATGCCGCGTACTCCTCCCGTCGTCACCAAACTGAAACTCGCATAGTTGACTAGCGTCATAACAAAGAACACAAGTAATCAGAGGCATAATATCTTTACAAGGGCTAGAGCAGGACGAGGGAGAGACGGGATTTTAAAAAATACGGGAAAATTGAATATTTCCGCCACGGTTGCGCTCCACTGCAATGAGCCTCTTTATCCGGTCTATACATCAGCAGCAATACTGTGACTGCCTTGGGGAAATTCAACGGTTGTGCCGGCGACTCTGGATGTTCCTTCAATAGTTTGAAGTCCTCTGTTAAATTGCAAACTGGTAAGCTTCTTCCCGGTATCCTCCTTCCACGCGCGGCCGGTTGCGACTCGATATACAATGAGGAGGTAGGAGATGATCTGTAAAGCGCCAGAGCTGAGGGTTTAGTCGAGCCCACATAGAGGCATGAAATAGATTTGAATTACTGACCTGGATGTAGGGTTGACTTCCAGAAAGAAAGTAATAAGCAGAATAACCTTGAAATCCATTTGATTGGGAGGTAGCAATCTCGGCAGTCATCCACAAAGTGTTTAAGGCAAAAGATTCAACAAGGATAGTAATAATGGTTGTATATTGACTTCCGAGGGTAGATTTGCCTGCGTAGTGGCTCTTTAAGTTTGGAGGGCCGAGGTGTAAGATATACTGGGAATACGCACCCATTAGCTTGTTTTGTTGTTTGCGAACTATCATAATACACGCAATAATTGAGAGCGTGACAAAAAGATCAACTGCTACATTAAGACTTTCATAAGCGGTGAAGAAACCATTAGAAGGTGCGGGCTTTCCCTTCCCAGTCAGGATCACGACAAAAAGTTCAATTGCTGGCCAAACAAACAATCAGAAATGTAGGCTGGACTCTGGGTATTTAGTATGTATGTACTTACATAAGTACGCCAGAGATGCCAGGACTGGCGGGGCTATAACAAAGATTGCATATCTTGACGAAGACAAGACAACCCAGAGCCGCCATATCTGGCAATGAGGGCAGTTATCAGCAAGCTGTTGGAAGACATCATGACATGTAGCCAACCTGTATTCCGAACAATAAACAATCAAATAAAACTCCCAAAGCAAGGCAGCCGAGAGCAATTGGCTGGTGAAGGGAAACATCTTGATGATACATAAACCCTCCACCTTCGGGATCATCAGCATGATTGATGAATGACTCTTGCATGCCTCGCGCATCCACTGCAAGGTTTATGAGACCGATAGCCATTATGAAAGACATGTGAACTAGAGTGAAAATGGTTTGTCGACGGTGTTCTGGATCCCTAAGTTGGAGGTACAAAGAAAGAGCGCAAAGGCAGAAGAGTGTGAATGCAATACCGTACAGAGTTCCATTGATGGTTGTGAGGCCAATCAGGAAAACTGCGTTGAGTAGAGACGAACCAGATGAAGTGGACATGTCGTGCTGAGCTGAAGAATGGGTGTTGTCTTGCCTTCAAGTAAGAAGCCCAATGTGTTATATTTGCTTCCGTGATACGAAAACAATCAACAATCTTCGAGGGCGCTGATTTCTTTCATCCTTGTTCTTTGAATTTTGCAGGAGAATGTTTCATTGAATGACCACTTGATGACATGGGGCTTTGTATTAAAAACCGAGATCATCTCGATTGACAAGTGAAGCAGATTGCTTGAAGGTATTTCAAGGGTATTCGTTCAGCGGTGAACAAAAAAGACTATTACAGATCAGATGAGCCAGAATATGTTGGCTGTGATGGTTAAGGAAAGTGGGTCAAAAGTACAAGAAATCAACAGCGTGTGGTCACTCCATCACATTGTGTAGAGAGCAGAAGGGAACTAGCTTGACTCCATACATCAATTCTCCGTGCCCTTTACTCTGGGCAACCGGCGTTCAAAGTTTCAGTTCGCTTGAATCTGTACAACCCGTAGTATGGAGAAGCCTTTCCAGCACGTCTTGTCATCTCAGTCGACCCAAATGTTGTTTTTCAGATTCGGAACTGAGAATCCTCGTTATTACATTGCTTCGTTGCAATGGAAGATGGGATTGGCGTACTAATTTGTTTTCCTCTCATCTCTCGGCGACATCATCCCAGTGATTCGCAGATGTATACTACTTACATTGGCCCAATGTCTTAGCTGCTCTGTGTCATACTGCTGCGAAATTTCCTAACCCAAGCCTTAGCTTAAATTTTACAGTACTTGCCTCTCAATCCTTCACGAAGTCTTACCAAGTTGTCTGTCAGTATCTGATAGGTCTTGACTACTATAATGGACAACATGCAGCTAGCTTGACTGATCTTCTTGTCGGATCTCATTAGGACTGGGAACAGTGTCAAAGACCTTGTTCATGTTCAAGCTAGGCTTTCATTGGTCTGATATGAAAATCTCACCTCATATAATGCCTCACTTCCTTTCCTCCACCTTTCATGTCGCTTCTGTCTTTCATTCAAATCAGGTGTGTCAACCAGTCAACTTTTTCATCCACTCCGCGAGCACAAGTGTTGATCGGGGTTGCTAGGCGATAATACACTTTCCGTTCACTGAGAAGCTCCGGCTATGGCCAATCCTCCTCAAACTCGGTGTGCAGCCACGTTCCTGTTATTGCACACTATGACGGGAAGAGGTGATCTCCTGCCTAGACACAATATATGCCGACCACAACACCTTTGTCGACTTTTCCGGGGTAGATGCAACAGATCCTCGACTCAGCATCTCATTCCTCAAAGGCGAGACGAGTGTGATAGATTCTTCTCTGCGCAGAGCCTGTACACTCCATATCCCTCTTCTTTGTCAGTCTATCCACCCATAATCTCACTTCCTCCCCCTCTCTTTTTTTTCTCTTTGTCCTTGTCGTTGTGATGAAGTTACCGGATGAGCGCTTAGAACGATGGAAAAACAAGAATATGATTTATTGGTTTCAAAGGCGATGCACGCTCGAACAGGCGATGGACTCTGATGTCTCCATGCCGAATGCGGGAGATGCGAGGGTGGTAGCACCAGGTTGGACACGCATCTCGGAGGGAAAGTAGTTGAATTGAGGTGTCGGAGTGATTAAGAAAGAGACTATGAATAGATTGAGAGAATATTGGTTGGTTTGGGCATATGAATATTGTAATCCACCTGCTACTGTATTGCTTCCGGACGTTCCCGAAACACTTGGACAATGATTTACAGGTCGAGAACATGACTCGGAGGAGGACAATGTGTTCCGCAAGTCAGTGTAGGCTCATATTGCCCACGTACAGATCAATCCAATCATCACATCAACCCCCCATCTGTCAACTACCAACCTCCATCAACCCACCGACTGTCAACTCGAACTAGCAACTCTCTTGCTCTCAGATCTCATTATTGTATTGCTAGCTCTGGCTTGTCGCGTCTCAAATATTATCCAATGCCTAATTGTTTCTTGGCGCATGTGCTTTTGATGTTCCTGAGTCAGTAGGTGATGATTTGATGAGCAGTACTTGACGGTCCTGAATGTCTGAATCGTTTCTTGGTTCCTTCAGGCAACATTCTACAAGTTCAATGTCGTTGTCGAAAAGCCTGTAACCGAATTCTCGGCATATGGACCCCGTCCTCGCTTCGAACAGCGTGCCGTGTGCACTGAAATGTGTGCTAAACCCGGCATAACACATCTTGGTATTTCTCCTTGGCATGTTGGGTTCTATTACAGTCACCGAATCTTCCCTCAAAGTTCACGAGTTGGTATGAAGGGTCGGAGTTGGAATAAATTGACGCGATCAAATGCACGTTCAATAAGATACAGGGTGTATATGCATGCTTGGGATGTCGGATGCTGTTGAACCGGTAGCGTAGGGATGGTTAGGATGGGGAAGACAGACATAGCCAGAAGTAGTTGATAAATTTGGGCAAGTATATCCCAGTTGTAATGATCCCAGACGTTATCTAGAAACTCGGACCTGAACACATACCCAGAACTTGGGCGGGAGGAAGACAAGATGCTTTTGATATGGGATCTCCGCGGACAGGCGCGTATTAACGTGAAGGTGTGTATAGGTTGGCCTTCGTGTAGAATCTCGAAGTTGCGGCCTCCAACAACCACACTAATGAGCTTTTTAACCTGGAATCACAGGCGTACTGGCGTTATGTGTTTGGGGCTGTCGTTCATGATTCATTGAATTCCGTCGCTGAATCCTTTTGAATGTAGTGTTTCGTTAATTTATTAATTGGATGAATCAAACCCTTCTCATTCCAAAATCCCATTATAACTAGTACACGTGATGGTAAACCGCAACTTGGTACTGTCAATAGCACGAAAAACAGGACAACATCACGGCGAAGTGACGGAAGTTGTCGGAGAAGCAGACTCTGGACGAGCATCCAATTTGCTCTAAGATGATAAAATTAGATTATAGGGCAATGGAAAGCGGACGTTGACTCACCTGAAGTTGGTCAAGGAGTTCTTCAACTCGAACCAAGTCGATCTTGGGTTCCGACCGGAGCTTCAGGATCTCAGCACCAGGTATGGTTTTCGCTGTTGGACGATCATCCCATATCTTCAGGTCGGTGACCAACTCCTTTACGGTTGTCATGCTGGGTCGGTTTTTGGGCTCTGGTGTACAGCATTTCATGATCAGGTTCCATGCTTGATCGTCAATTGTGTCCCAGTCTTGGTCAAAATCGTCGTCCCAGTCATCTTTCTCCTCTGCATTATCGGCGGAGGTACCAGGACGCATCGGAGGTTGTTTGCGGCTCAAGGCGGCGACAATTTGTACTTCGTATTTGTATTCATAATATGGCTCCTTGCGGGAGAGTACCTGAGGAGATGGGCGCATAAGATTGCAGTGCTCAGCAAGGGAAGTAAATAGACGTACCTCATAGAACAGGCAACCAACCGACCAAATATCAAACTCCTTTGATGGTTTCTTGTCTCCCAAGAGCATCTCAGGTGCTGTAAAGCGGAGGG
>KQ962597.1:12635-27602 GCA_001563735.1 Leucoagaricus sp. SymC.cos
CCCTTCAAATATCCTCTCTATTGACTTATCTCCCCATGAACTTGCATTATGAGCTGCAGTTTGTGATTTTAATTAATATACCTTTATTCCTACACCACCAATTACATTTCTGCCTCTTCACCATTGTGGATCATTTCATGAAGAATAGTGGTCATCATGCAAGAGAATGTGGTGGGGAAGTTGCATAGTCCAAAGAACATAACTGTGGGTTTGAATAGGTCAGGAACACTGCCTTTCATTCATCTCCTTTCTTGATGTGAATGTTGTTGTAGCCCCAGATAATATCAAATTTGTTGAACAGCTTGGCATTTTTGAGCCAATCTACAACTTCACTGATGAGAGGGATGGATGTCTTGTCCTTGACCATGTATTGGTTGATCTTCCTATAGTCCTGTACCAATCATTTAGAGCCATCCTTCTTTGGGTTAAAGAGACATAGTGCTGCATATTGGGATTTTGAGATGCAAATCCTTCCTGATTTGAGATTCTCATCAATGAATGCATTGAGCTCTTCTTCTTCTTTTAAGGTCATGGGGTAGATTTTTGCTTTAAGTTCAGAGGGTGTGTTATTGGTGAGTTTGATTTCATAGTCTCATTCAGTGCAATCTGGAAGTTAGTTGAAGTTAGTCTTATTGAACAGGTGGGTATATTCCTTCATGTATTGTGGTAGATCCTCAGCTGAGGTTGGGTGAGGTTGTTTCTCCTCTTCTTCATCAATCTCTGATTCTTGAAGTCTTCAAATATAAGGTTTGATGCATATGTCACAATGAGGGATTTTGTAGCTGGGAGGGCACTTTGTAAACTTGATAATACCATTGTTCCAATCAATCTCTGGATTGTGATGTGTTAACCAATCATGTCCTAGAAAGAGGTCTGCAGAGTCCAAGGTTGTAACCACAGCCTTAATCTATTCTTCATGTCCTTGAGTATTTAGGGCAATGTCCACATAGTCCATGATAGGTTTTTGTCCACTCTGGCTACCATCTGCATTGAATACTTCAAAAGGTTTTGCAATTAGTTTTAGGGAAAATTTGAGTTTCTTGACTGTGTTTTCTTATATACATATGTGGGTACATCCTGAGTCGATAAGGGCTTTGACCATTATCTTCTGATTTACCATGGAATTTGTGAGGAGTTCACACTTGAAGTTTCATAGTTGGGGAATAATATATTAAGAGGAGTGGGGAACAGAAACTCTATGATTATAGGCTTGAAAGTTTGCATGCTTTACTTTGAGCCTTCTGGAAAACTCTCCTCTTGTGACTTCTCATCCTCCTCCTTGACCTCTGTAAGTCCTCTAATACTGGGCTTGTTGTGTTGTGGCAACCTGCAATATTTTGAGATATGTCTGAATTTGCCACAGTTGTAGCACTGGACCTTATTGGCTGGAGCATATATGTGCTTGGGTTTTGGACAATTGGCTGTGATATGGCCAAACTTGCTACAGTTATAGCACTTGGGGTTGCTCTTGTCTCTCTACTGGAAAGCCATTCAACCAATCTCCATGGGTTGACCCCTCTCTCCATAGGTGATACCACTTCCTGTAGTGTGGTGGTGCTTTATCTCAGTGAATTCATATCCCTTTCCAACAGTACTGATGCATTTGATCCATTTTTTGTAGGTGTCTGGTTGGTATTCTGATGGATATCCCATGATAGTTTTGATGATGTTGGGGCAAATATGTTTCTTTAATAAGAAGTGTGTGTGGGTGCTGTCTGTATGGGCTTTCTGTTTGAGGACTTCAAACTTAATTAAGAAGTCCTGAATGTGCATTCTTCCTTGTTTAAATTCTTTGATCTTCGATTCAGCTTCCTCTCTGCCCATGCCATCTGAGAACTTGGTCTCAAGTTCCTTGATCCAATCTTCTCAAATAAAGTTGTCCCAAAATTTGCTTCTCATCATCTCTTTTACTTTGACTGATGCATATGACCCTGCTGTTCCTCCTTTCATTCTAGACAGCACTGCTATTATTTGGACTCATTCTTCACTAATGTTGTTTTCTGCAATAAAGAATGCCATGCTCCTCTACCAATCCTTCTATTTGGTTCTTGATCCATCAATCTACCCTGGCTCAGGTATGTATGACTTGTGTTGAGTTTGTACTATCATCTGTGTGATAGGTGCAGGTGGGTGTCCTCCCATATCCATTCCTTCATGTTTTTGAGATATTTCTGTGCTATCTGATTCTTCTGATTGTGATGTTGATTGTCTGCTGATACTGAGCAACCCTAGTACTGCTGATAAATGTGTAAGTTTCTCATTGGGTTCTCCTTCTACTTGTTCATGTTTGGGTTCATCTTTTTTTTTTTTTTTAATTCATAAATTTGTATACCAGTAAATTCATAAATTTATATACCAGTGCGCGATAGCAGTCCAGTCGCAATGACTACAATAGTATGCTACAGTAATATACAAGAAACTGAAATCCCCCACACCTCAGCTGAACATAGCAGCCTACACCAAAAGTAAGACCCCTCTACACCCAAAAGTGGACAAGGATCAGGCAGAGGCCCTCACCCCCAATGCCATAACCCATGAACATTAGATACTAAAGCAAAACTAGCACAGCCCCCATCAGCAGCCAATGCCAGACCCCCTGAGAGCATCAAGGCCCCCAGAGAACCCAGCAACCACCAAAAGATGGCTATGCTGTTGCTACCCTCCAGAAAGGTGCACAAAGGAGAACACTCTAGGGTTCTCCCTGCAAAAGTTAACCAGCTCCTCCCACACCTTGGGGAAGAGCTAGGGATCACTGAAGTCAGAACACTCAGTTAAAATGTGCTCACAAGTCTGTAAATGCATGGACCCACAAGGGCAAGAATGATCATCAGAGAGCTTAAACTGGCATCTAAACTCCCTGATCAGTGCATGATTGAGAACTGCCCTGCACACACAGGAACAGAGCAGGGAATCATGCAAAGAGTTAAGCCATGTACCCCCAAAGAGGTAGGTGGGTATCAAGTGTCTGCTATTCAGATCTCTGAAGTGCAGAAAGTCTCTCCCAGAGGAGCCCATAGAAGTGAACTGCCTAGTCCACTCCTTGCAACAAGCCTGTGCCTCAGCTGTACAAAGATAGTTAAGAGTGGTGAAGGGGCACTCCCCCACCAACTCCCATCCAGTAGGGTCTGTGATATATTGATGGACTGAGTAATGCAGCAGCCACTCCAAAGAAGAGTAGACCTGTATTAATGCAAACATGTGGGATGGATCACCCTCAAGCCATGTGGCAAGACAGCAGCAAACAAGCAGAGCCTGAGCCTGCCTGCTCCTGACTGATGGGTCCACTGCATAGCAAGCAGATGCCAGATGATTGGTGAACAAAACAACATGATGAGTGCCCTCATGAGCTGTGGCTGCAAAGATACCCATCTGTATGGTATGAAGCTCCACATCAGGAGCAGTCACCCTGCCAGTGGCCTGATGGGATTGCCTAACCAGCCATCCATCATGCCAAACACAGGCCACAGACACAGCCTGATAAGCCCTATCATGCCCAACTAAAGCATCAGTGGCCATGACAATGCTGTTCTGCAGATCCAGAGCCTGATCAAGCTCTGCATTCAAAATATGAGACACATTGACATCATTCTCCTTAGGATCAAACTCAACAGTCTGAATATGGTCCAAGAACTGATCAAGTAAATGTCACCCTGGCTGGGCCTCCAAGGCATCAGTGTTGAAGGCCTCCAAGGTGACTGGAGTGCTCAAATATGAGAGCATATCAACAACAACAGACCAGACCTTCTCCACAGAGCATCTAAGCCTGGTAAAATGGTAATGATGGGGATCAGTACCCAGAAACCCCCATGTCCCCAGGAACTGCCTGGTAGGATGGGTAGGAGATAGAGTGAGGACACGGTATGCTGCCCGAGCCCTCAACTTCTTCAAGTGCAAATGCATGGAGACAAGGCCTGCCAACACCTCAACCCCACTAGTAGGAGAGGTGCAAAAAGCACCTGTAATCCAGATAGCAGCCCTATGCTGCATCTTTGTAAGAGAGATGAGATGAGCCTTGTGTGGATGCAGCCCATGACACCAAAGACAAAAGCCATATGTGGCAATAGGCACCATGCACAACCTGTAAAATAAATGCTTCTGCTTAGGAGAGAGACTCCTAAGTGAATTACCCAGCATCCCCATGGCCCTGACTGTGGAAATAGCCTTAGTAGAGTAATATCAGACATGCTCACAAAAAGTGAGCTGCCAGTCAAAATAAAAACCCAAGTATCTCCAAAAGGTCTTAGGGCATAAAGGCAAATCACTGGTGTATGGGGCATATCCCAGGTCAATGGAAGGATTATTGTCCCCCTTACAATGCAAAAAATGAAAGAGTTCGGACTTGTCATGCTCTAGCACAAGCCCAAATACCACAAACAGCTCAAACATAAACCTGTATGCACTACACAAGTGTACCAGGTTGTCTGCCAACTTCTTGGCCTGAGTGATGAGGGTGCTGTTGTCAACATAAGACAGAACATCACACTCAAGGTGTGATGCCCTGAGGTCAAAGATTTTGATCACAGGAGCAAGATACAAAGCAGAGAGGATGGGGAAGAGGGCTGAGCCCTGACTGACACCCACATCCACAGAGTAAAAGTCAGAAGAGAACATGTTCCACAGATACTTTGTCCTCCTCCCAACCAGATAGGAGGCAAAGAACTGATGCACATTGGCCAGAAAACCCTGCTGGGACAAAATTGCCATGAGCATATCATGGTTCAAAGACAGGAAAAACTGAGCAATGTCAAATGTGACAACACTCATCTTGAGACCCCTTGCCTACCTGGCCTTGACCAGATGAGTGAGGAATAAACCAGCATCCTTGGTCGACCTCTGCCAAATACTGTCTAGCTGATTTGAATGAAAAACACCAAACTTGACACCATCAAACTGAAGACATGCAGACAGCATCTTCTCAATTAACTTCCCAATTGTATTAAGCAACACAATAGGCCTAAATGACTTGGGCATGGAATAGGACAGTTTACTAGGTTTAGGAATAACTGTTTGGGTTCATCTTTGTCTATCTCTATTGATGATTCTTCTGGGGTCTTGTTGTCTCATTCCTCTTGTAATAACTGTTGCACATATTCTTTGTCTGCCAGTTGCTCAGCTATGCTTGCTGCTAATGCACATTGTTATTTTCTTCTGATAGAATCCTTCTTTTCATAGGACTGCACATGTTTGTGCCTTTGTTCTGTTTAGCAAGGTGAGTTGGTGATGCTTTACCAAATGTTATGACCTTATGAGTGAACTCAGGTTGCAACAAAGGCAAAGGTTTGAGGCTGAGTAAGAGGAAAGTACAATTGGTAAAGTGTAAGAATACAGGCTATACCTAAGGTACTTATATACTAGCAGGCCAGAGTAAGGATACAGAGTAATACAGAGCAACAACACAGAGTAGTACTGAGTAGAAAGAAAATAGATACCTCAGTCTACTGTGGTCCATGAGTCCTATCCAGAGTAATTTACCCAGAGTCATAACACATCTATGTCCATTGTGGTCATAGTAATAGCAGAGATGCTCAGCAGGTGTAGGTATGTTCACACCCATAAGCTGCTGTCAACTTGATCCTGGAGCTTGTTGTTTAGTATATATGCTCTTTAGAGAATCAAAATAACTCTGTATATTTCTTTGAGTAGCTTTGATGGAGGTTTTAAGTTCATTAATCTTGCAATGAATTGTGTTGATGTCTAGCTTAGGCTCAGTTCCACAAATTGCTTGCTCACATGAGATAGGTACTTGTGCTCTTGAGTCAGTCTCAATTTTGGGTTGAGTTGACCTCAACTGACTCTCAGATGCTTCATGATAGGACTTTCCAAGTAAACCTATCTGTATGGCCTTGCTAGCTTGGTCAACTGCATGTTTTACTACTTCACTGAGCTCAAAGGGATTTTCTTAGTGGCTCTTGCCATTTTGATCTACCTTTATTGTGCCAGTTATACTTAATCAAGCTTGTAGCATTTGATCCATATGTACAAAAAAAACAGAGTATCAATACTCTGGGGTCAAACAAGCAGGCTATGAGCAGGCAGCTGGGAACAATAAAAAGGGAATACCAGACTCACTGGAGGTCCTACCTTGCTGTCTGACTTTACCCTAACAATGTTATTACAGCAAATATGTATATCCTATATCCCTCCAAAACCTCCAACAGACCTCTCCAGGTCTCTAAGAAGTGACATCTTTTTTTTTTTTAAATAATATCATAAATTTATATACTAGTGCATGATAACAGTCTGGTCCCAGGTTAGTAGAGTGGGTTACTGTACCATACACAGGCTAGAAGTAAGTACAGCATATGAAATAACAGAAACATATGTAAGAGTGTATTACAGCTGGCCTAATCAGCCACTTCCTGCAATCTTTGTGATAGAGTAGGGCCTAGTCATAGTTATAGGTTTCAGCAGCAATGACCTAATGCTCTCCTATCCTTTTGTGTGGTCTGTGCTGTCTTCTGAGAAAACAGGATTGACACCTCTTTTTTTTTTTTTTATTTTTTTTTTTTTTTAATCAAATTTTTATTAAATAATGTGTAGTAGTCTGTTCCCAGGTTAGTAGCCCAGGATACTGTAATGAGTACAACCAGAAACAACTACATAACTACAGTACAGATGAAAAGCAGATATGTCCATTGCAACCAGTGTCTAGGAAATATCCCCTTCTCTCAAATGCAACAGGGGCCTTGTCAATATTTCAGTTTCAGCAGTGACAGCCAAGTGTGCACCTACCCTTGCACTCAGCCTCTGCTGTCTTCTGAGAGATCTCCTTGAACACCTCCCACCTGTCTGAAGAAGCTAACTTTTTAGCTAGCCACTACTAGTCAAAGTAGTGGTGCTAGAATAGGCATCATCAATTGCTAGCACTGTGATCCCCACTACAGTTCACACAACATGTGACATGCAAGCATGGAGCTCCTGTGGGGGTCAGTGCCTAGGATGACTTCACAGAGAGGTTATCTCTACAGCAGGCAGCATGTTGTCAATAGCCAGCCTTAATATGAGGACTGGCACACTGGGGACATTGGGGAGCCTGAGAACAACAGGCATGAGTAGAATGCCCCCAGCACCAGCAACACTGACACAAAGAGATGCCAGAGTGGGAGTGGGCCACACACACAAAGCATGAGGCTGGGCTGAATTGGAATGAAGTACCAATCAGGTGCTTGGTGATAGTGTCTGACTGAGAGTTGAGGACATTGAACCCCACAGTAGCAGTATCAGCATGTCAGGAGTTGGGCATAATCCTAGGGCTATTCACAAGAGTAAAGAAAGTAGCTATATGGGACTTCCCCATTACTGCCTGTATATTATCAGCAGTGACCTGCTGGCCATCCACCTTGAAGAAAGGAACATCTATGATCTTAAGATAAGATTGTGAATGTGGAAGGGCAGCCTCAACTCCACCCTCAGCAAAAGAGAGGAGGCATGTAACACCAGCCTTCACCAGGTCTATTTCAGTCTGGGAGGCAACTCAAGACATGAGGAGAGAAATCTCCCCATAGGCAAAATAGCAGGAGTTGACCTGAAGGTCACTCTTACTGAGAGAACAATTGGCAACCCCAACTAGGGTTGGGAACTGGGATGAGGAAGGCAGAGGGTTGACTTTGACTAATACCTGGCAACAGGAAGGACTAGGGACAGTAGACTTGATCTTGCACCTAGGGAGTGCTGGAAGAACAGACATCTGATACATTGTAATGATGCAATCAGATGACAAATCAGGAACAGTCTTAGCCAGATTGACCAAGGATGTGATGTCTCAATCAGTATCAGCATAACTACACTTGGCACTGAAAGGAGGAGGAGGACACTTGGTGAACTAAGCAGACAAAAGAGGGAGAGTAGGCTTGGGAGCCAGAGGCAGGCAAGCAGTGGCCTTAGAAGGAGGACTACAAGAGAGGGCAGAAGAAACAGGGGCTATTTTGTCAGTAGACCCATGAGTCAGAGCAGAGACTGGAGTATCCTGGAGAAGCAGGCTATACATTGTCAAGACAAAGATAGATGTGTCAGGAGAGGGCTCAAAGAGCATCATGTGCCACTCCAAAGCCACAACATGCCTGACTATTACTAACAGAATGTGAGCAAAATGCATATGATCATGCTCCTTGGCCCAGACTTTACCAGACCAGGGCACCAGAGCACAATTAATAGAGGAAACCAAGTCTAGCAACTTGCTGGACAAGGCAGCAGAGAGGCTGAAAAAATTATATTTCTCAGCACAAGTAACAAAGTCTTTTTTTTTTCTTTTTTTTTAAATCATAAATTTATATACTGGTGCACAATAGCAGTCCAGTTGCAATGACTACAATAGTATGCTACAATTACTCTACAAGAGACTGAGATCCCCCACAGCTCAGCTGAACATGGCAGCCTACACCAAAGATAGGCCCTTCCTACACCCAAGAGTGGACAAAGAGCAGGTAGAGGCCCTCGCCCCCAATGCCACACTATATGGTACAGGGCACTAAAGCAAAGCTAGTGCAGCCCCCATCAACAGCCAATGCCAGACCTCCCAAGAGCTCAGAGGTCCCCAGAGAACCTGGCAACTGCTAAAAGGTGGCCACACTGTTGTTATCCTCCAGGAAGGTGTGTAAAGGAGAATGCCCTAGAGTTCTCCTTGCAGAAATGAACCAGCTCCTCCCACACCTTGGGAAAGGGCCAGGGATCACCAAAGTTAGGGCACTCAGTCAATATGTGCTCACAAGTCTGCAAGCATACAGACCCATAAGGGCAAGAATGATCAGCAGAGAGTTTAAACCAGCATCTAAACTCCCCAATAGATATATGATTGAGAACTGCCTGACATGCCCATGAGTAGAGTGGGAAGTTATGCAAAGATCTAAGCCACATACTCCCAGAGAGGTAGGTGGGTGTCAAATATTTGCCACCCAAATCCTTGAGGTGCAAAAAATCTCTCCCAGAGGAGCTCATAGAAGTGAACTGCCTAGTCCACTCCTCATGACAGGCCTGAGCCTCAGCTGTAGAAAGATAATTAAGAGTGGTGAAAGGGTGCTCCCCCACCAACTTCCATCCAGCAGAGTCTGTGATGTAGCAATGGACTGAGTGATGCAATAGCCACTCCAAAGAGGAGCAAACCTGTACAAACACAAACATGTAGAAGGGATCACCCTCAAGCCATGTGGCAAGATGATGACAAACAAGCAGAGCCTAGGCCTGCCCACTGCCAACTGATAGGTCCACTGCACAGTGAGCAGATATCAGATGATCAGTGAACAAAACAATATGACAAATGTCTTCATAGGCTGTAGCCACAAAGATGCCCATCTGAATGGCATAGAGCTCCATGTCAGAAGCAGTCACCCTACCAGAGGCCTGACAAGACTGCCTAACCAGTTGTTCATTGTGCTAAACACAGGCTGCTAACACTGCCTGATAAGCCCTGTCCTGGCCCACTGATGCATCAGTGGCTACAACAATGCTGTCCTATGAATCAAGAGCCTGATTGAGCTCCACATTCAATATACACAACATGTTGATGTCCTCCTCCTTAGAATCAAACTCAACAAGCTGAACACAGTCCAAAAACTGATCAAGTAACCACTGCTCTGGCTAGGCCTCTGAGGCATCAGCATCAGAGGCCTCCAGAGTGACTGGAGTGCTAAGATATGAAAGTGTATCCACAATAGCAGACCAGACCTTCTCAACAGAATGTCTGAGCCTGGTAAAATAGTATCTATGTGGATCAACACCCAGAAACTCCTGTGTCCCCAGAAACTGCCTGGTGGGATGGGTAGGAGACAGAGTGAGGACTTGGTATGCCACCTGGGCCCTCAACTTCTTCAAGTACAAATATATGGGGACAAGGCCTGCCAGCATCTCAACACCACCATTAGGCAAGGTGTAAAAAGCACCTGTAATCCAGATAGCAGCCCTCTGCTGCATCTTTATAAGAGAGGTGAGATGGGCCTTGTGCAGATGCAGCCCATAACACCAAAGATGAAAGCCATACATAGCAATAGATACTATGCATGACCAGTAAAGCAGTTGCTTCTGCTTAGGGAAGAGATCCCTAAGTGAATTTCCCAGCATTCCCATGGCCTGAACTGTGGAAATAGCCTTAGTAGAGTAGTATTGGACATGCTCACATAAGTTGAGCTGCCAATCAAAGTAAAAGCCCAAATATCTCCAAAAGGTCTTAGGGCATAAAGGTGAACCACCAGTGTATGGGGCATACTCCAAGTCAATAGGCAGATTATCATCCCCCTTACAATGTGAAAAATGGAAGAGCTCAGACTTGTCATGCTCTAGCACAAGCCCAAACACCACAAACAACTCAAACATAAATCTATATATGCTCTTCAAGTGCACCAGATTGTCAGCTAGCTCCATAGCTTGAGTGATGAGGGTACCATCATCAACATAAGACAGAATGTTGCACTCAAGGTGCAATGCCCTGAGGTCAAAGATCTTGATCACAAGAGCAAGGTATAATGCAAAGAGGATGGGGGACAAGGCAGACTCCTGACCAACACCCATATCTGCAGAATAAAAGCTGGAGGAGAACAAATTCCAAAGATACTTCATTCTCCTACTGACCAGATAGAAGGCAAAGAACCAGTGAATGCTGACCAGAAATCCCTGCTGGAAAAGAATAGCCATGTGCATATCATGGTTCAAAAATAGGAAGAACTGAGCAATGTCAAAAGTAACAACACTTGTCTTGAGGCCCCTTGCCCACCTGGCCTTAACCAGATGAGTGAGGAATAAACCAGCATCCTCAGTCAACCTCTGCTGAATACCACCTAGCTGATTTGAATAAAACATGCCATACTTGATACTGTCAAACTGAAGATGCACAGACAGCATCTTCTCAATAAGCTTCCCAAGTGTATTAAGCAGCACAATTGGCCTAAACAACTTGGGCATAGAATAGGAGGGTTTGCCAGGCTTAGGGATAACCACAGAAACTGATTCCTTAAAATGGGAAGGCCAGCACCTGACTAACAGGCAGACATTAGCCAGTATGAGGAACTTCTCAAGGATGATGTCATCCATGAGAATCTCCTTTAGGTGGACCCACATAATGTGGTCCAGACCAGGCAAGGAGTGTAATAAGCATGCAGAGAGCACCTCCATTGCCTCCAGGGCAGAGAAGGGGACCCAGTGTCACTCAGGCAACAGGGCTAGCTCCTCCAAAACAGTGACATCACAAGGCTGCCCCAAGGTGGCATTGTACATCTGATTGAGTGCCCTCCACAGGACATCCATATCAAGATATGACTTCCTCCTGTGTGAGATAGCCTCACAAGATGGGAGCTGGCAGAGTTTTACCCAGGCCATGAGATCCCAAGGCTTGTGATTTTCAGTAGCCATTTCCTCAATGTGAGCATCAAAGAAGTGCTGCTGAAGAGGCAGTAATGTAATTGGTTGTGTAGAGATAAAGGTATATTAATTAAAATCACAAACTGCAGCTTATAATGCAAGTTTGTGGGGAGATAAATCAATAGAGAGGATACTCGAAGGTAAAACACAGATAAAAAGGATAGGTGAAGTTATCAGAGGGTTGGGGATGACTTAGACAAGTCAGGAGAGCATTTGTAATAGAGAGCTTACAGCATGAGACACTAATCAATTCTAACTTCAAGACTCGAGTTATGGAGCTACCACAACTACTATAAGTGCCAAAGAACTCAAGTTAATGCAACAAGAATGTCCAAGGAGCTATACTTAACACTACAGATCACACTAAAACACCTCAGGTGCACTGACTCAAACTGCATGACATCTTTGAAGCCAATGGGTAGATGCAATGCACAAGGGGCCAATTTTTATAATTGGGCTTGTAGTTCTCAACTTATTGAATCTGACATTTATACAATATAGTTCTGGCTTTTATTTCTCTACTACTGGTGCTCTGACCAAAGAAACTTCAAATTACTTTTAAGCACACACTTTAGATGATCATTTTATACACAATTGTCAGAGTACAGCCATAGCAAGTGGGTTTCTTGCTTGACATATGTCCTAAGAAGTAGTTTATATATTCATAAATAAGGTAAAAACAAATACAAAGTTATGACAACATTACTATATGATGTGTAACAACTGAAACATTAATCAAGTGTTATTTTAGGAACTGTCCAATCAGAATACGACAGAAAAACATGAGCATGCACCCACATAAAATTGCTCTGTTATTGATTCTATGATTGGCTTGCTGCAATAGCCGAATTTGATTCTAGTAGATCTAGTGAGTCATCTAGAGAACTTTGCTAATCTTGGATTTGTCAAGATATGCTTTGCAAAGCTCAGCAATCAAAAACACTGTATTATTCTGAGTTTGTTGGATCATTCTACACCAGCACATGCATGTGCACACATAGTAAGGAACTTTCTCACAGTTGTATAGAGACCAGATTGTTAGCCCAAGTTAGAGGCCCAGGACTCATGACTGGTCATAGGATTCACATTCTGACTGCTGTTGCTAAGTCTTGATGCCATTCCATAACTGCCACTACCTGTGATCATTGGTTCAAGATACACATTCAGTTTTTATTGTATATGTGTTCTCAAAATTGTTAACACTGCATGCATGCAGACCTCTAGGAGATACACTTGCTTTGCAAAGTCCATGTGCTGATGCTATGTGGTCTGTGTTACTTAGAAGGATCATTGAATGTTACTGTTGTTTGGTGTACAGTGTTACTTTACACTGTAGTTATGCCTTTTTAAGGCTAATTGAAAATTCACCATAATATCTCCCCCTCACTATAAACAACTGTTCTCAGTCTCTCTACTATAATGTTTTGCAATCATTGTGTGGTTACTGACACTCTGTACCTTTCTACTGTATGATGGAATTAATTGCTCTGCCTATAGAAGCTTCTGGTTTCTAGACAAGTCACAATTCCCTTTTTTAGGATTTGCCTTTGATCTCTCTTCTGCTGTTCTGAGCAAGTGTCTACATGCAGGGCTTTCTACATGGATCAAGCAAACCTATGCCTCAAGGAGCCTCTCTTAGCTACCTCATGCCTGTGATATCACCAACAAGGTAGGTACTCCTTTACCTCATGGTGCCTCATGCCCAAAGTTTAATTCCCACAGCTTATCTCTTATCTGATCAATCTAGCCTGGCTTCTAACTTCTTAGATGCCAGACTTCCCTTAGGAAGTGATGAAATCAACTTCTTAAGCTTTAATTATTATTCTAACTTCTCATAGTCTGCTTCTGAACTTCTTGTCATCACAACATGAGTTCTTGCACTGACCTGCTGTAGTTAAAGGATAAAATATTCTCACAGTATCAGAATCTGTTCTTCTGATTACTGATTTCTACTACTGAAGACATGATGCTTGGGAATCAGCTCATGCTGATGGAAGGTAAACTTCTATTTTGGTTGAGAAGCATTGATGCATGTCAGTCAGAAGCTGTGCAGGCATAGCCACTTCTTTGCTCTATAAAGTGAGGCCCTTCTGGCATCTTTCTGATATTTCCCAACTTCAGTTCTACAGTCATTGCAACATGGACCATTCCTGACCTCCCTCTGTCTCTCAATCTTCCTCTGATACTGAGCTGCTTGAGCTCTTGTGCACCTCTGACCCCCATCTCCTCAAGCAAATGTATCTGAATGTCCAGATACAAGACCTACAGAGGCAGATGGCCTCGCTGCAACCATTGTTTCCTGCTAGTTCACTGTGAACTGGCATCTCACTCAGTGAGTCATATTTCTTTCTATTTTCTTTCTTTTTGTCTGTTTTCTTTTTCTGACCCTTGGTTCAACTGTAACAGCTTCATCTGCCTTCTTGCAATTGTCACTCACCTTGGATGTCCCACAGCACATGCCATCAAGTGGACAATCTTCACTCCTGTCTGGTACCTTACCAGCATTTTCTGTTTGAAATCTGTCTGGTACTATGCCACCTTTTTTTTTTTTTATAATCACAAATTTGTATACCAGTGTGCAATAGCAGTCCAGTCACAATGACAAAAATGTACACTACAGTAATCTACAGAAGATCAAAATCCCCCACAGCTCAGCTGAACATGGCAGCCTACACCGAAGATAGGTCATCTCTACACCCAAAGGTGGACAAAGAACAAGTAGAGGTACTTGCACCCAATGCTGCCATCTGCGTGCATCAGACACTAAAGCAATACTAGCACAGCCCCCATCAACAGCCAATGCCAGACCCTCCAAGGGCCCAAAGGCCCCCAAAGAACTCAGTGACTGCTGAAAGGTAACTATGCTGTTGTTACCCTCCAGGGAGGTGTGTGAAGAAGAACACCCTAGAGTTCTCCTTACAAAAGTGAACCAGCTCCTCCCACACCTTGGGGAAGGGCTGGGGATTACCAAAGTCAGTACACTTGGTCAAAACATGCTCATGAGTCTGCAAATGCATGGACCCACAAGGGCAAGAATGATCATCAGAGAGCTTAAACTGCTATCTAAACTCCCTGATTGGGGCATAATTGAGAACTGCATGGCACATGCATGAATAGAGCAGAGAATCATGCAAAGATCTAAGCCACATACTCCCTGAGAGGTAAGTGGGTGTCAAATGTCTGCCATTCACATCTCTGAAGTGCAGAAAATCTCTCCCAGAGGAGCTTGTAGAAGTGAACTGCCTAGTCCACTCCTCATGACAGGCCTGAGCCTCAGCTGTACAAAGATAATTAAGAGTGGTGAAGGGGTGCTCCCCCACCAGCTCCCATCCAGCAGGGTCTATGACATAATGATGGACTGAGTGATGCAATGGCTATTCCAAGGAGGAGTGGACCTGTATAAATGTGAATGTGTGGGAGGGATCACCCTCAAGCCATATGGCAAGACAACAACAAATGAGCAAAGCCTGGGCCTGCTTGCTGCCAACCAATGGGTCCACTGCCTGGTGAGGAGATGCCAGTGAAGAGGCAGTAATGTAATTGGTGGTATAGGGATAAATATATATTAATTAAATCACAAACTGCGGCTCGTAATGCAAGTTCATGGGGAGATAAGTTAAT
>KQ962603.1:1768-24257 GCA_001563735.1 Leucoagaricus sp. SymC.cos
CACGTCCGTAGAGATTCACAAATTCAGCAAGAGTTCGGAAGGATGGGGGATAATGATCCTGCAGTGATACTCCCGACCTTGTCTGGCAGATGTCAACACGGCTGCCACATACCAGGAGTGGCTCAGACTCAAGTCACGCTTCTTTTACTTTGGCTGGTAAAAACCTAGAGCAATGAATAATATAATCACGGAAAACCAACAAACATTTCCTATGCTTACATTGAGTGGGTATAGGCCGGCTTACCCGCACTCAACGATGCTTGAGTATTACTCTGGTGGAGGTTTCCTTTATGAGCACAGAAACCCACTATCTCACCAGGGGTCGCCGTTTGACACACCATGCACCAATGAAATTCCGGATCGCTAAACTCCGACTTCCCAGCCGTTATAGCGTTCACTCGCTTACTAGTATATACCTTTTGTACAGGCAAGTAGATATTAGACGGGGCTTCAACGGTGAACGACAGTTCTCGCGGAGTCGAAGAGGGAAGCGTTCCGCCCTCTTTCTGATCCGAAGTCTAATGGGATACGGGATCGCTCAAGCGCTCAAGGTTTGAAATAAGCGAGCTCCCAGGCTCTGCTCCCCCATGAGCCCAGGGCTTCGTCTTCGAGCTCAATAGTGCTTGGTTTGTATACCAAGATGCTGGAAAGCGCCTATCAAATTTACTTCAGCAGTACCTCCAATACCTGTTACAACCGTTCACGATCATTGTTGGAAGAACTCCATTTGAATGTCGGCTTCGGGCATGGGATCAGGGGACAGTCGTATTACGATACCTTCGTCGTTAACGAAACGTGAGTGTCTTGATCCCTGCCGCCACCGCCTAAGAGATCGCCGTGAACACTTTCTCAGCTCCCACACATCAGAATACGCCCTGGAAGCTTTTTCCTCGGATTTTAGTGCTCCAGTGTCACGATTTGTGGAACCAATCTTTGTAAGTGGGAGTAAACAAGTTACAAGGCTGCCGTTAACAGTCCATTGAGACGGCGCCGTGTACAGGATTAGTATGATCCCAGAGAGGAAGAATGTGTGGATAAAATTCCAGTCGACGGCAGACCAAACCGAGTGCACTGACCAGAGCACTCAGAAGCGAATATCCCGAAGATAAAGCCTGAGGTCAACTCGTCAGTGACGAACCTTTTAGGAAGAAAGCCATTCCGGTTCGCTGGATTCAATCCAGTCAGGCACTTCCAGTAACGCGCAGAGAACCCTCAAGGGCGCTCAGAGTGAAACCGTAGCGAGCTTGTCCGCCATTACTGCCACCGTTGTGATAAATTTAGGACACAGGCCACCTGCAGTCAACGGAAATAATGATGATCAACTAAGAAGCAATTCAATTCCCAGTGATCTCCCATCGTCCTGTCAATCGTGACAGGCCTTCGAAAATCATTAATCACTGGCACTGCAGAGCTAGTTAATAATGGTATCATGAACGTGTTCAAGAACTTATCGTACTCACTGGCAGCTTGTGATTCATTGATACTAGATAAAGCATGCATAAAAATCTCATTATCACCTATCACTGACCGGGATTAAGTTAGCTAGTGCTGAAGTCGTGAAACGAGAATTGATAGAGTGACTGATAGATCAGTCATAATACATACCGTGTTTGCTCCTGATCATAGTACAGTGTGAGCGACTTATTGGGGCTGAGTACGAGGCGCCCAAAATTCTGACCGCAGTAGTCGTTGTGCATAAAATGGAAGCTTCAGTTCTCGGTACCTGACTGAGAGGAGAATCACGATCAAACCGTATCACAGTCAGCGCACCGATTTCACTTGGTCGCCTTCTTTCACCGGAACCTGAAAACTTTGCAGCTTGTTAAGCCACCAGTACAAGCTTGAACGCCTTTCGTTTCAAACAGAAGCATTGTTTGTGGGATACCGGAAGGGAGGCAAATTCTATCCATATTCTGTCAGAACCTATGCCTGGCACGATTTGTCTTCAGTTTTGAAAATGAACGCTCTGAGCCAGGAAAAGATTAGATTGGAAACAAATGACACCGCCGGAGATGGTTGCTCTCTCTGTGACAGGTAGAACGAACGTCGACAAGGCATTGTTACTCCAATGTGTCTATGTATACCGTTAAAGCCTCAATGCTTCAAAGTACGTCCAACATTGGTCCGCAATGATCGACAAAAGACGCGACTGTTGTGCTCCAAGCGGGTCTGAGAGAGTGAAGGATCTATATATACCAGCAAGTTCCAAAAATTCTTGGCAATGCTGCTACGCAACGCCCATAGCTTGTATATTTTATGAGCGTCCTGGAAAAACTATCTCCAACAGAGATTTCGACTGATGGCAGAAGGCCACCAAGACAGAGATAGACGTTGATACTCACTCAACGAATGTCAGTGGCCGCCGGGAGGCTAGGTCAAAAGTTCAATTCAAATTTTAAATGCACTGCTCTCGCCACCAGGTAGCGTCAAAGATTGAATTGTCACTGAGGAAGTCATCATTTATTACGAGAGCGTTACGAGGTCCCAGGGGTCTGCTCTCCACTTAAATCAGAACACGTAGAGATCCAGAATCGAGCTCGGATTGACTTGACCTGTCTAACCTGGGAGAGTAGACAACGTTGACGTTGATGAGATCAATGAGAGTGATGATCCCCCTTGACGATTCTGTTGTCGAAGCGGCGAAGTCCCTGAGCCAATATGATCAGGGATTTAGGATATGATTAGTACATCACGAAAAAGTTAGGCGCCAGATGAGCATTATATGGGACTGTTTGTGATTATCTTACCTAGTCGTAGCTAGATCTGGCAATTGTAATCACTCGTCTGGCGCTTAATGTTTTCATGATGTAGTGGTTGTTTCTTAGAAACACATGACAGGTTGAGATTTGAATGGAGATCCTGTCATCGTCAGACTTCACTCACGTTTATCGATGCATTGTTCGGATGAGACCAACACGCTGTTCTCCCTTCGTTCGACTTGACCAGCTCGAACTCTAGCTGACTCTCGAACTCTAGCTGACTGAGTAATCTGGCCAAAGGACGTCGCTGGTTTTAGAAGCAAAGCAATTTTTATCACGCGTTACATTCCGCCTTTCGTGAGTTGGAAGGCCAACGGTAGCCATGAGGGCGAAGTTTGATGGCGTACAGAGCAGCATCAGCTGCAATTACAGCTGCTCAAGGTAAAGCCTCGACGGGAGAACATCTTGAGATACCCTAGTATTGTAGCCAACAATTACAGTTAGTGTCATTCTACTCCAGCCACAAGGACACAATACTTACGCGACTCGCGATTGTCTCCTCGGAAGCGACGGATCAAAGTGCATGTAATTGTGCCAAGCCAGCTGGGTAAGACAACTGAATCGGTTCTCGGAGTGGGTAAGCAAGGTGTGCGCGGTAGGCGCGGATGTATTGGTGGAAGTGACAGAGACTACCGAAAAAACAAATCTCATCGTCCAAAGAGTCTCCATTTCCGAATTCGTGTAATTTCCTTACATATCTATTGGCTTTCCGTTAACGGAGACCGGAAAGTTTCCGCTTCTTTAGGCCCCTCCGGATTGATGAGTTTATTCATTCATCAAATACCCGGGATAGTCACAAAACTCAATACAAAGCAGTTTTAGTCTACGTTCGAATACTCAATGTGACCCTTACTCACTGAAAACTCTACTCCTTTAAGACTCTTCAATGAATTCAAGTACTCCGCCAGGTACTAGGGTTAGTTAACCATCGACTCGAGAAGCGATACTGATACACGAGTTGTAAATCCTTAACATTATGGATCACGCCACCGCCACTCTGAGAGCTTCCTTCGCCCTCGAGTCTCCACTTGGGTTTTTGGTAGTCTGAAGCATTGCAACCCTTGAACGCATACATGTATTGGAGGGTCAAAGTACAGCCTAGTCACAAACTGAAACTAGGTGACCATCGAAACTAGAACCCACTAACAATACTGACTCGTTACTGAAAGCAGTATTCCCTTACTTATTTCAGGAAGATTCCTTCGACTCCCTTACAGGCGAAGTTAAGCCGTTCTTGCATCAGACTTTTGTGCGTGTTCTTTTACGTCTACACTCCGCAGCGATGAAACCCTACCCCCTCTGCCCTCACACTTCTCTCCTTCCCGCGAGTCATTCTGATGCCACTAACTGAGGAATTAGTCATTTTGAAGGAACCAAGAGAATGTAGCCTTGCAACCGGGCACACACGTCAAAGGAACAAGACTCAAAAAAGTCCTAGTCGCCTTTGTATACATAGAATTAATGTAAGTAGGCTCCAAAGTCCAAAATAGGGGGGCAGTTGAGCGGGGGAGTACAAAGAGTCGGTGCTAAAACTCCACCGACAGCGACAAAGTGATGCCAACAGTGATTGTCTGATGCGCACCTTTTGGGATTGCCGGAAGGGGCGTATTCAAATTTACTATACTTGGGGGCTTTCTGTTGATCGAGTTATCACTGTAGGGAGGTCGAAGACGGTGACGATGGCGATGATGCTACACTTATTAAGATATGTTGTGCTGTGACATCAGACAGGCTTTGAAGTTGTTCTTTGTTTTTCGTTGGAGTGAGGTCGGTTGTGGTTAACAAGGCTATCCACAGGCTCTGAAGCTGCTCGGTAACTTGATTTCTATCGGCGTGATTTTCGGCACATACGCGGAGATATAACATTACGGAGCAGCCGGCAAACATCCCGCCGCTGGACTCAAAGTCGTATCAAACATTCAGTGTCCGAGCAAACCACCAATCTATTACCAACTCGTTTGGACACATTCTAGAAATTACTTGGGATCTCGGGTATGACGACGATCATAATCAGTCTGGAATTAGTAAAAACTCCAGTGTCGGGGTCCGAGCTATGAATAGACCCACAGCCTCCCCGACTCCCGACGTTTTTGATGTGGATAACTTTATACCGACAGAATACAAGGAATCACATGTCTATGAAAGTACGGAAAGTGAGGCGGGGTAGGATCAGAAGGTCGGACATACTTGAAACTCTGAAACTCTGGAATTCCGTCGGTACGTCGGTTAGTTGTAGTGTCACTAGTTGAGGCTCGGGCTTCACACCGTCGGTGAGCGCCGAAAGGCCGGTTGAAGTGAGATCTGAATGCTATACGAAATGGGTCGGAGGCCGACTTTGGTGGCACGTCATTGCTTAGTACGCAGGGGCGTTTACTACTTTTCACTTACGGTCGGATATGCGCAGAGCGCATAGATTACATTACAATACAAATGAATTGGAGTGATGATCAAGGCACTTGTCCGACTCCGACCGAATTTTGGGTCGAGGAACAAGTCACCCTGTTGAGGCTCGGATAGTACATCGTCATTTTAGATGCGGGGGTTTACGTACTCACCTACGATTTATGACTCCTCCATTGCTAAGTTGAAGATTCGGAGTCGGGGGTGGGTTGCGGCGGCCGTTCCAGACTTCTCCATGCAAAAAATTCATCTCGGAATTAGCACCTAGATGAGAATAGTCATGATTTTTCTTGTTGTGATTTATCATCCTGTTTGTATGGTTAATAGGTCGCAGGTCACTTTACATTTGATTCGGCGCAAAGTCACCGCAGCATGTATGTACTCAGCTTAGGGGAAAAATCAATCACGAATCATCCCAGTGTTCTGTTCTACACGTTCCGTCGTATTATTCAATCAACGTCTCAGGTTCTGAGCGCCTACTTCGAAGGGCATTGATTTTGTCAAAACCGGCTACCCTTGAAATCGTTCTACCTGAGTGATGTCTCAACGGACCGACGGCGCGTTGCAGCCCGAATAAATGGGGAAATAAAACTCGTGATTCTTCCCCGCAATATAATAGAAAAAAGTGTGTGTTATTATAAAGTCTCTGATCTCTCCCTCGCTCGCGTGGTCCATTTGAATGCACGAGTTGTTGGATCATCTCACATCCGAGGGGATTGTCGTCGAACACCACCAACACTGCCAGGTCTGAATACTACTGATAACAGCACCGGATCTAAAAACAAATCAACTGTATGTAAGTAGCGACCACGGTCCCAATAGTACATACGTAGAATTCAAAAGGAAGCGAAACTGATTGATCGTCTCCCTTTTGATGTGAATGTAAATGCCAAGAGAAGGAGGAGAAGTACTTCTTTGTATTGCCAGGCCATCTGGCGTGGAGACGAGTTATAGTACAGTATTTTTTTGACTCTTTCGTTAGTTTGAATCTAATAAGAGTTTTGATGATGTTGACTGGATTATAGTTGGCCTACGTGAACGTGAATGCCAAGAGAAGGAGGAGAAGTCCTTCTTTGTATTGCCAGGCCATCTGGTGTGGAGACGAGTTATAGTACAGTATTTTTTTGACTCTTTCGTTAGTTTGAATCTAATAAGAGTTTTGATGATGTTGACTGGATTATAGTTGGCCTTTGCGCAGCAGCGGTAGAGATAGATTTATATATTCAGTCCATAGATTCTCGGTCGGTCACCCCTCCTGTGTTAGAGTCATTACAGCCACACTTTCACTCACGTTGGTGTGTGACAGCCGTGCTCTGTGTCTCAGTTATCGAGTATTTTCTCAAGCTTGTCAAATTCCTGGAATTGCCACTATGACTTACTAAGTGCTATTCTGGATACCACTCATGGCCGAAATAGAGATGATGACGATGAGCATAGTTTCTTCAGAACAATCGCACGGGAAAAATTCTGGACTAACTAATCAACGTCAGTCACTGACAGTCAGTCAGTCGGTCACTGTCAGCGCAGTGGCAGATGAGTAACCGATCTATCTCAGTTGTTTTAAATAAAAATAATTGGGTAAGGATGAACGTGATAATGCTCCCTCACTGCAGTGTGTTCCGGACTTCCAGCTGTTCAGAGCAAGTTTAGAGTTAAGCCATTGTCAAACTGGACATCCTGAGGGTGATCCCCGCGGGTCTCATACTATATCGTAGATGTACATAGTACTAGTCCAGTACTAGCCTGACGAATCTGAACAAATGAATCTGGAAGACAAGTGCTCATCCCTGCTGAGGTGCCAAACTCAACGATAACTTATAGTCACTATCTCCTGGAAGACAGAAGCTCGACCGACATAGTCAAGCCTATCAAGTGTGCTAGTGGAGTCAATTGACAACATCTCTTCCGTCATCAAAGCGATAACGGGGATTTCGGAGTTGAGAGAAGCTGCTTAATGAGGCGAAAGGGAGGAAAAAAGATGTGGTTGAAGGCACATGAAGCAAGCATACCTATTTTGGGGCAAGAAGTGAGAAAAATAACGGGGAAACTTGGAGCGTATGGCCTATAGCCTCAAGAGGTTGGGGTAGTATGGGAAAGGTTTTATTTTTTGTTTGGTGGTGGGTTTTCGGGGAAATTCTTCGTGAAGCCACTGGTGATTCTTTTCGTTCGGTGTAATTGAGTGATTTTTTTTCTTGGTTTGAAACTGGAGCCGAGCGCGATTCTGGAACGTCTTGTACTCTGATGTGGTATACGGTATACTATTCCAGGGACCGACGCCCGTACTAATTATTTTTGGCTAATTCCCTCAATTTATGCTACGCATTGGCGCCGCGCACTTACCATGAGGAAAATTCTGATGATAATAAATATACGAAGTGTATCATACATACATGCACACATAACACACGCTACTAGTTACCCCGCTAGGTCATCTCTGTCAAGTCTCTGACAAGATAAAGAACCAAACAGAATTCTCTCACCGAATTCTCATGATCATAGTAAGAAAGATTCAGAAAGTATGATTTTTCTGATAGTGATAAAACTGTCACGGTTCTCTTTTGCTCAGAAGTAATCAAGTTAAGAACAAAGAACGACACTACTTAGTAATAAACGCCACAAGTGAAGCACGTTCGCTTAAACGGCTAACAGCGGCGATAAAGCCTGAGAGAGAGCATAGAGACGTGCCTTGAGGATGCCGTAGTGATACGTTGATGGAAGGAAGGTTTTGTGAACTTTCTCCTGTCGTGTTGGCGGGTCGTTGAGTTGGAAAGAAACAACGGGGGTATTTGTGTATGTATGTGCGTCAGGGGGCTTCTTTGATGATAGATCAGTGTAGTAATAGGTGCTGGTAGTGATGAGAGCTAGTTTTATGACGTTTGGTTGGGCTGAAGGGATGTTAGTATACCGAATCGCAAGGAGAGAATCTAGGAATTCCTGAGTCTTGTTATGTACCTCACAGATTTTTAGATTTTGTTGACTTTGAAACGGCAAAAATAACAGACGTTCGAGAACCTGAAGGAAATTCCACAATCGATTTGAAGTCATCCAAGATCAAATGGCCTATGGTCAGATGAGCCGATGTTTGACGTTGGTACTGGGATAAATACCAATAGTTGTTCGAGGAGAATATGAAATAAGATATTTTGATGTTATCCGAGGAGTTGCTTCCTTTGGTGGGTAGATTAGAATGGCGTGGTAGGCACACAGTGATGAGACAAGAAGGTGCTTATCAGTAACTCAAACTTCAGGGCTAGAAGTTTCAGTAAGAGAGAAAGAGACAGTTGATCTTGCTGATGTTTTGATAAAGAATTCTCTCACCGAATTCTCATGATCATAGTAAGAAAGATTCAGAAAGTATGATTTTTCTGATAGTGATAAAACTGTCACGGTTCTCTTTTGCTCAGAAGTAATCAAGTTAAGAACAAAGAACGATACTACTTAGTAATGAACGCCACAAGTGAAGCACGTTCGCTTAAACGGCTAACAGCGGCGACAAAGCCTGAGAGAGAGCATAGAGACGTGCCTTGAGGATGCCGTAGTGATACGTTGATGGAAGGAAGGTTTTGTGAACTTTCTCCTGTCGTGTTGGCGGGTCGTTGAGTTGGAAAGAAACAACGGGGGTATTTGTGTATGTATGTGCGTCAGGGGGCTTCTTTGATGATAGATCAGTGTAGTAATAGGTGCTGGTAGTGATGAGAGCTAGTTTCATGACGTTTGGTTGGGCTGAAGGGATGTTAGTATGCCGAATCGCAAGGAGAGAATCTAGGAATTCCTAAGTTTTGTTATGTACCTCACAGATTATTAGATTTTGTTGACTATGAGACGGCAAAAATAACGGACTTTCGAGAACCTGAAGGAAATTCCACTATCGATTTGAGGTCATCCAAGATCAAATGGCCCATGGTCAGATGAGCCGATGCTTGGCGTTGGTACTGAGATAAATACCAATAGTTGTTCGAGGAGAATATGAAATAAGATATTTTGATGTTATCCGAGGAGTTGCTTCCGTTGGTGGGTAGATTAGAATGGCGTGGTAGGCACACAGTGATGAGACAAGAAGGTGCTTATCAGTAACTCAAACTTCAGGGCTAGAAGTTTCAGTAAGAGAGAAAGAGACAGTTGATCTTGCTGATGTTTTGATAAAAGTCTCGAGTCCGACTCGGAGTGTGTAGTAAGTCGAAAGCTCCCGCAGCGCTACGAAATTCGGCTGGACGTTAATGGGTACCGCAGCTTTTGTTACGAAATACTTACTTGGCCGCTACGTACTACCGAGGATAGAGAGTTGACGTATAAGAAATTCGGACGTTCTGCCGGTGGACCTGTTGTTGACGATGACGATGAGGACCGGTGACTCTTATTTCCATTGAATTCCATTATATTATATTGTGTATTGGTAAATGACATATCTGAGACAGGTAAGTACAGTAGGTAGGACAGTTGCAGGAAATTCGGTCTTTTCACCGGCAGCAGTGAAATTATGGTTGACGAACTCCAAGGGGACCTGTTGTTAACGGTGACGATGATGGTAACGATGATGACCGGTGACAACAAGAAATTCGGTATTTTCACCGGCAGGAGTGAAATTATGGTTGACGAACTCGGGACCTGTTGTTAACGGTGACGATGATGGTAACGATGATGACCGGTGACTCTTAGTTCCATTACATTCCGTTACATTATATTGTGTATCATGTATTGGTAAATGTCATATCTTGGATTATAGAAAAGCCTGGAATTCGTAACTCTAGCTGAACCATTCCTATATATTACGCCGTTATTGTATGGGATAACGGATTAGTCGTACACATTTCAAATACAAGGAAGCAAGATAGATCACGAGAGCTGATAGAGACATTCTGACGAAAATCAGAGAGAACGTCCTCGGTTCATGTATGTGAAACATGGTTAGAGATGTGGACCTACCAAGGCCTAAACCATACTTGGAGACTTGAGCGGAGTATTTAATAAAGGCGGCCATCGCGAGTCCTAGTCTAGTCTTGGGTAGAGGGATAAGAGGGTACAAATAAATTGATATTACCTTGACAAGACAGGAACAAAGTACGGTTGGTGCAAAATAAGGTTGACCCTAGCCTAGTCTTGGGTACTAAGGGTAGGATAAGAGGGTATAAATAAATTGACATTACCTTGACAAGACAGGAACAAAGTACGGTTGGTGCAAAATAAGGTTGGTGTGCTTGAAAAGAGAGTGTGAACAGGGGGACTTCAAGGAGGGAGGGGAGGGGCGGGACACGGATGTAATTTTGAATTCAATCAGTCAGGAAGACAATCGACCCTGAATTGTGGATTTTGTGGATTTTGGTGTTGATCGGTCCTGGACGACTTTCGGGTGGGGCGACGGGGCGGTAGGGATTGATATGACGTTTGGTATGGTGGTTATGGTGGTTAAAGATAGCAAGTACTTAAGTACACTGATTGAGGGTGCAAAGGGCGATTTAGGTGAGAGCTCAGTAGAAAGATAGTAAGCAAGTACACTGATTGAGGGTGCAAAGGGCGATTTAGGTGAGAGCTCAGTAGAATTAGGGTTGGAAGTATGTAGTGGTCTATGATTTTGGAGGTGAGTTGAGTCGGGAGTTTCGCGATGGGAGAGCTATTTGCCCGTTTGAGATGGGAAAAACGGATCGTCGACTTGATTCCCTCCGTTTCAACGGAAGCGAATTGTCGCGGAGTGTTCCGTGCGAGTGAGCGGCGGCGGAGAGTAGGTAGGGAAGAAAAGTTACCGATAACCGTCTCAACGTCGTTCAGAAAAATTTGTCGATTAGCATTTGTCAATTGCCAGCGCAACAAGCTGTGTTGTAGCGAGGGCTTTAGATATTCCTGTCCTTGGCGTCTCCAAAGGGCAACGCAACGAGTACAGTTTAGGTACGAAGGCTTTGAAATTTACAGCAGAGGTACATAACTCATGTAAGTATTCTCCTGGACAAGCTGGGGGCGGGCGCGCACGAGAATTGATGAGGGGTGCTTTTGAAAGATTGTGAGAGCCGGATGGAGGTAGAGCCGATAGCCGGTGGGGTTGCGATGAGATCTCCAGGAGAAAGGCGGAAAGCAGGGCCGTCACCCGAATGGAGTGGCAGGAGGGAAAACTCGAAGACCCCGAGAACGGGCGTGACAAAGTGGATCTGGGAATCTGCTTGTCGCTGTTTGTAGTGGATCTGGATCCAGTGACGGCGTGACGGTGTTTGCATCGGTTTGGGCAGCCCTGGGGATTACATAGGAGAGAGGGCGAGTGGGTTGAGAGCGCTGTTGTATGGTCGTCTGATAATCGAGTCCTCTCGACTCTGCTGTCCTTTCCCTTCCTCCCGCCCTAGCCCTCGCCGTCCCAAGGATACCGCCTGTCGTACGTCCCCTCCCTGGTCCGTGCACGACGTTACTGACGACTCCTCCAGTTCTCGCGACCCTTGCCGGCTTCATCTAATCCGCCCTTGTCCGCTTGAGCCCAGCTCGCGACCCACGTCTATACTCCCTCTTGCCTACGCTTGAGCTCAGCTCGCGATCCCCAGCCCTCCCAACAGCTACCTCCAACCCTTGCAACCAACTCTCCCAGGTGTCCGCTTGAGCAATCGCGTAACCTGTTTTTATGACCATGACTCTTCCTCTTTCCCCTGCATCGGGCAACTCGCCCGCCTCAGACATCGAAGCCCCGCACTCTCCTGTTTCTCCTTCCAGCCCTCAGCAAGATTCCGTCGCTACAGCTAACCAGCAGCAACCCGCCCAGGCCGCCAATCCCTCCTCTCCCACCAGCACTACTGCCAATTCGCAGGTCAAACGCAAGCCCAGCAGGCGCGCCAACACCGCAGAGCGCCGTGCTACTCACAATGCAGTCGAACGTCAGCGCAGAGAGACTTTGAACGGTCGTTTCCTTGTGAGTCACTCCCGAGTATGATATGTTTTGGGTCGCTAATCAATTTGTTCAGGACCTTGCCGCTCTACTGCCAAATTTGTCCCAGATCCGTCGTCCCTCCAAGTCTTCCATTGTCAATTCTTCTATTGCCCATATTCATGCTTCTCGTCGTCATAGAATGCTCGCTGCCCGTGAGCTCCGCTTGCTGAAACACGAAACGGATGCTCTTCGCCGCGAGATAAATGAATGGCGTGATCGTGCCGGTATTCCAAGAGTTGAAGAGCCCGCTCGTGGCGATGCTTTCTCTATGGTCCTCAGCGGCGAACTTGAAATTATCGCTGCTGTGCCTGGCGAGGAAGATAATGAAGAAGATAACGACTATCCCGGATATGAGGACGAATACCCTAACGTCGTCCCTGGCCATGGTATTTCCCATGGCCATCCTCACCACCCCAGTGCTCATCCTCACATGGACGAAATCGACGATCCCCGCGTTGCCTCTATGATCAAGTCTGGTCAT
Source organism: Leucoagaricus sp. SymC.cos (assembly GCA_001563735.1). NCBI lineage: Eukaryota > Fungi > Basidiomycota > Agaricomycetes > Agaricales > Agaricaceae > Leucoagaricus > Leucoagaricus sp. SymC.cos. Next base: position 14,307 of record KQ962603.1, read on the forward strand.
CCCTTTAATCCCAACGTCCCCTCTGGCCCCACTGGCAACGGTCTACATCTTGCCCATATTCTACCCCGTCCCTCTGCTGGAGGTGCTCCCATGATTACCAGCCCGACTACCTACGAAGGCCCTAACATGTACGACTCCCATCATGGCTTCGTTGGCCCCCCCGCTACCGGTCCTGGATTCATGCAGCAACAACAACAACAATCCATGGACGCTGAGAAGATAGCGGCGTGGTACGGCGCGCAGTCTCAACAGCAGATGATGCAGGCTCAACGATCTCTCTTCACCCCTCCTGCTTCTTCTCATGGTCTTCCTGGTTCCAACGGTAGTGGCAATGGCAACGGTAGCGTCTCCCCTGTCAACGGCAATCCTGCCTCTAATGGTAGCGGCAATGGATCAAAACCTCCTTCTCCTGCATCCGCCAACCCCTTTAGTGATCCATCTTCGCGAGCCTTTTTCGCTGCGAACGTGCCCCGCCATCAGCAAGGATATGCCAGCGACGAGGGAAGTGCTGGGAGCAACGGGTCCAATGTGAAGCGCTTATCTGTCCCTGTCCCTACCCCCATCAACGTGGCTGGCAGGGGCCGCGCTTTGAGCACGGCTAGTCATGGTGCCCATAGCGTGGCTATGAGCGGCTCTCCAGGTGGTGCTTCGCCTGTCAGCACTGGTGCCGGCAGTCCCGCGTATGAGCTCGACGGTTCCTTCAATCGTCGACCTGCACCAAACGGGTGGAGAGATGAGGTCGCTACTGTTTCGCAGCAACATGGTCATAATCTTATGGGTATGGGTATGGGCATGGGAAGTGGGATGATGATGAGCGGAATGGGTATGCCTGGGATGGGGAATGGGCTTGTTGGAAATACGATGGGAACTATGGTTTCAGTTGGAGGTGGAGGAAACGGAGGCGGTTTTGCTATGATGATGTGAGAGACTGCTCAACCTCGCGTCGTTGATACCCTCCTTCGCTTTCTTTTTCCTTTCCTCGTTGACACCCTCCTCCTGGACTATGGACATGTTTTCTTTTGCTTTCCGAAATGAAATGTTGTATCATTTCCCTCCCCATCGAGAACATTTTCCGACAAAAGAAAGAAAATAACTTTATTGGCTTGAACATCTCTGCTCTTATTTTCTTTTTTTTGCGCCTGTTCCCCTGCCTATTTATTCGGTGCTTTACCCACCCTCCTGCTCTGGTAGTTGTGCTATCGTCTTCTCTCACCTTCCCTCTTTACTGGATCCTGCGGCCTGACCCACATCTTTCTCCGACTCCTTCCACTATTTTTAGGAGTTCGCCGATGTCACGCTACCCTTATGGCCGACCATACCCCGACCCCCGTCTCGCCTTGCCTTGCCTTGCCTCGCCTCCGATTACCCTTATCATACCTATTATACCGACATTTACCTTATTACTCACCTTTACCCGCCTTCGACGAAACCCTGCAATACACTCACCTGTCTTTACACCTACTTACCTCGATTTTTGGCGCTCGGTTCACTCACCACTCGTGTAATCACACATCATCCGCCGTTGAAACTCCTGTGGAGTTTTCTCCCCCCTTCCCTCCCCCACCACCACCACCATCGCTATTACTATCACCTCACAGCGAAAAAATATCATACCGACCTACAGTCTTTCGTTTCTTATTGTCCTATATCAACCGACCTCTTCTTTCGCCCCACGAGTGCCGAGCACCATATAATCCTACTATTTAACACCCTTCCTCTCCTTTCCTTCCCTTTTACCGACGATGACCCACGACGACAGCAAGAACCACAATCGATTGATCAACCGAGTATACATACAGTTGCTTTGAAGATTTACATATATCTATATATTTTTCGTTTGAAATCTAGGTTGATTATTTTCTTGTGCGTAACGTCGTTGCTGCTACCGCCGCTGCCGAGCGCTCACTTGCTCCTTGGTGCGCGGGTGCGTGGGTGGGTGATGAGTTGCATTTGTTCGCTTGGTTGTTTGTTGTTGTACCTACTTATTCTCTCTTCTGTGTGTCTACGTATGTCTGTCTCGTCTGTCTGTCCTTTTTTGGTTTCTATTTTTTTACTTACTAGTCGTTCTTTTGCTGTGCTCAGTGTTCGTGTATTGTCTCGTGCTCTCTTAGACTTGCGTTGTTGTAGGGTGGCTACTCGAAATGAATGGAATTACAAAGATGTTGTGTATGTCAGTTTTTGTTTTTGAGATACACATGTGGTTTTTTTTGGGATTTGGGATGTATTTAGTAGAATTGATTAATTAATTCTTTGGTTTGTTTGGCATTTTGTTGGGTTACTTAGGTTTGGTTACGTAGATTGTTCGTGGAATGGCATTGGATTGTATACCCTTCTCCGACGTCTTAAGTAGCTTTAAGTGCGTTGAGGATTCGAGTTAGGGCAGGGAAAGTATTTGGTTGTGCTTGGTTGTGGGTTATCTGCTTGTGTTAATTAACTTTGTTATCTCTCAATCAGTGACAAGAGCGCTACGCGTACGAGTGTACGAACTCACGACTCGAGTTGTATACTTTAAGCCATTGTCACCTTGGCGCTTAGCGGTGGGAGAACCTAGAAAAGATAGCACTGCATATCTTCTGACTCATCTAATTGATTCAACACTGTCTCCGCTTGACTTGGAGTATTCAATTTGTTATCCTACGATTGTTGACTTGTTTCAGACTATCTGAGTAACTGCTGGCCAGCTACTAGTCCTTGAATGATTGCACTATCTAGAAGTCTCAATTCATCAATCAAGGACTGTCAATGACGTCGTAGGTAGTTTTTTTGACTGGATATCTGATGACCCCCTATAATTTCTCGAGCAGTACTTGAACGTATCAACCCATACCCAACTTTTCTCCGATATCAACGACTAAACACTTACCGAATCGAGTTCAATCGATGGGCCACATCATGATGAACTGCCAAGGTATCTGGTATGAACTGTCATCTCCGTCGTCAGCTTTCTTTGGTTGTTGTTCCCATGTAAAGTTAATGCGAACCTATCAAATCAGTCGGTTTTCTCATTCCCACATTAAGTAGGTATGCGGATTGCACACGCCCCCCCTTCTATCCGTATAAGGGATGTACAGTAGTCCGTATATCCGGATCCCCATAGGGGCGGTAGCGGACAAAGTGGGAATGTACTATATTTGGGATAAAGGTGAAAATAAGGTTGGAGGGACCGGATTTCCTATCGCGTTAAGTACGTCAAGAAATCGGGTGAGTGTCGGAGGAATAGGGTGTTTGGACTTGATGATTGATGGGGAGTGTTGGAGATTTGAGGTGATGTTGAGATGATTGGCGGTACGTGGGGTTGAGAGATTGAGTTTATCATAAGAGGTATTTACAGTTTAAGGCAGTAGGTCAATTTGGTTAGACAGGGACAGCGCTGCTTGCCAGTGGCTGATGTTGATGTTCTTTTTATTCTAAGATGGAAAAAGGTGAACATCTTAATTCATGATGATGGCTGATGAAGGATATGCGCTTGCTTAAGTTTTTTTTTTTTCGAAAGGTGGCGAATCAGAAAGATGAATGGCGTTTGAGTGCACTGTAGACTACTTAATTGAGCGAATACCAGGAATCTTCTTGTGGATACAAGGGTCATTTTCTAGATTGCCGTTTGAGGTGAGAAAGAAGAAAAATTTAAGATGTGTTACTGTATAGATTTTGTGCTGTGCCAGCGGTCATTCCGGACTCGGACTTAGAGCTCACTCGTCCCCTGACCTAGGCTCGTCTCTCCTCCTTCCCTTAAATACGGTCGGTTGTTGCATTGAGGTGGGCTTTAAGTCGGTTGTTGGAACTGTGACATATCCTGTTAATGGGAATGCACCCTGTTGTGAAGTGGAACGCTATTTCTGACCCTGCATCTTCCATTACTACATACCCAAAACCATTGTTCCAGTGCGGTATACAGTAGTGAATTGAGTATCGTAAAGCTTCTTTTTTTTCAGGCGCGTGATCTAGTAACGCGAAGGGTTGAACGCTCAAGATATAGAAGGAACATTAGGCTATACCATATAAAACAAGGCGACATCGTGCTTTTTGAGCTCGAGCATATTGATGTTGATGTTCTTTTTATTCTAAGATGGAAAAAGGTGCACATCTTAATTCATGATGATGGCTGATGAAGGATATGCGCTTGTTTAAGTTTTTTCTTTTTTTTCGAAAAGTGGCGAATCAGAAAGATGAATGGTGTTTGAGTGCGCTGTAGACTACTTGATTGAGCGAATACCGGGAATCTTCTTGTGGATACAAGGGTCATTTTCTAGATTGCCGTTTGAGGTGAGAAAGAAGAAAAATTTAAGATGTGTTACTGTATAGATTTTGTGCTGTGCCAGCGGTCATTCCGGACTCGGACTTAGAGCTCACTCGTCCCCTGACCTAGGCTCGTCTCTCCTCCTTCCCTTAAATACGGTCGGTTGTTGCATTGAGGTGGGCTTTAAGTCGGTTGTTGGAACTGTGACATATCCTGTTAATGGGAATGCACCCTGTTGTGAAGTGGAACGCTATTTCTGACCCTGCATCTTCCATTACTACATACCCAAAACCATTGTTCCAGTGCGGTATACAGTAGTGAATTGAGTATCGTAAAGCTTCTTTTTTTTCAGGCGCGTGATCTAGTAACGCGAAGGGTTGAACGCTCAAGATATAGAAGGAACATTAGGCTATACCATATAAAACAAGGCGACATCGTGCTTTTTGAGCTCGAGCATGCGTTCAGGACGTCGTTGACGAAAGTCGAAGGTCAGCTCTTTAACACGAACGTCATTACTACGTATTATAGTTCAACAGAGGCTCGTGGACTGTGGATCATCCAACACCCTGGTAAGTACTAAACACACGAGGCTTGGTTGCCCCATGGCTAATTGAAATACGTTTATGGGAGGCGACGGAACGTGTTTGCATGGATTGAAGTGCCTCGTGATTTGAGAATGTGATATTTCGAAGTGTGGTGCAGTGGTTGTATGTTTGAAGGAAGTTCTTTTCGGGAACGGAACATCCGAAGAGTGTTGGTGTTGTTAAGGTCATTGACGGGCGGCCGAGCTGGGAGAGTGTGTACTTGGGATATAGAGTCTTGGGCGTGTCAGCTCAATTAATGAACTTGAACCTTCTACTAGATGAGAGGAAGGAGGATTTGGGTTAGCGCGTCATTTGATTGCGATGTTCGAGCGCTCTGAGGCTGTTCGATTAAAGGCTTGGCCTTGCCTTTCAAAGCGTATACCATGTAGCGTATAGCATACATCATATGTCCGAAGCCGAAAGGTTAATTTGCGGCCCAGGGGAAGAGAACTCTCTTACGCACTGACCCGAGGTTTTGGAAGTACGGCTTCAAGGAAGTGGTATGACAGAGTGAACGTTATGGTCAAGGGCATCCGACGGGTCACACGAGGTTCATATCTCACGAGACGCACCCGGGCCTCGATATGCTGCGAGGATGGTGTTACTATTTCCAGGGTCTGTCGTTGTAGTACACAACAGTCTATCCCTTTATGCACATGGTACCCATTTATCATGCGCATAATGCATGCAGAGAGAGAATAGCGAATCTTTCTTTCAAGTCAGGCCCTCAGGGGCGATGACGTTGGAAATGCGGATTCAATTTTATCGGAGTGTTCGTTTAAGAATTACCACCCACGTTCAGGATAAAAGTGTCTTCAAGCTGATCTAGCAGTAGTCGCTTCTGTCATGGTTATCCTGTACTTACATGTGACGGAGATAAGAACTTGACTTAGCTGCTGTCTATCCGACCCGACCTTTCATTGGGCCGCGTGGTTGTGGGTTACCGATAATGGTGAGTTGAGGGCCAAGAACTTGAGAAGATGATTGTGAATGGTCCATGCCGCAGCGGCAGAATGATTAAAGGAACAATGTAGTCTTGGTGATTGGGTATGTTAATCGCTGAAAGCTTACTGGTGGTTGCTGAATTAGGTAGAGCTGAGTTAGTTACGACCCTGGGAGTTGAAATTCGGCCTGGCGATAAGATATCGAAGAAGGGCGATCCAAGTGTTCGAGCGTGCAGATCAACGAAAATGAAAGGTAATGTGATCTCTTGGGCGAAGACTGCGGTAAGTCCGAGCATCTTTTGTTTGGTTTTTGGCTTAGGAGTCGGAACGCAATGAGCTGCCATCACTTGTGATTAGTGTGAGGGCTCAACACAACGTAATCTGTGCTCGACATAGGCGCAATCTGTTCATCCACATTCGATGACGTAACAGATACCTCACTCGTTCGCGTTGCTGATTAGGGGTTAGGTCCGGGTGAGTTGAGGTTGGCATTTGCTTGGTCTACATTGAGGTCTCTTGGAAATGTCATAGGTAGATATCGGTGTCCTGACGTGGGTGGTAAGAGTCATATCAGAGATAGATGAGCTGCTCCTCTTGGCCTAGCCGAGACTTCGGAGTGGCTTGTCGGGACGGTGTCTGATATGAGATGTCCTCAAACACTTCGAGACGTGCGTTGATTATAAAGAATTGCTCGGAGAAATGGAGCAAGAATCAGCTGTCCTGTCACAAAAGAAAACGCCACACATAGGTTGCTCGCGAGAAACGGCTTCTGTTGGTAGGTCACGATCACTGGTAGCTTCCAGCTACGACATCAAAGTTCCTACGAGTCTCGGCAAAGTGGCCGAGGCTTGAGCCAATGATACGTTTTGAAGGTGATCACGATAAAGCGAGTAAGGACAACGTTGATGCATAGAGTTATTGATGACCGTCCACTCTTCGCTGTCGAAGCATGAAGGGAGTAACCATCAGTCTGATTCCTTGGATTTCGCTGGCGAGTAGTGTCCATTCTTCATTTCTCAAGTGCGATTTCGCCATTTAGGTATAACTGTCACTTTCTGATGGCAAAATTCTGAGAGCCTTGCGAACTTGGAATTAGAAGAGAGCATTGCCCGACTTTTGTCGAGTCTTGCTTGAACAGAGATAAGAGACCTCCTACCGAAGCTTCAGCCTGCATCGGATTGTTACTGCCATCCCAGGAATGACAATGGCGCGCCGGAGGGCATGAAAGGCCAGATCCGCGAGAGAAACGGGATCGTCCAAGTTGACGGTGGCGTCTCGGTGACACCCAATAGGCGTTCTGGATCGTGAGCACTTTGTTATGTTTTGCAGTTTCCTAGTAAGGAACAGTGGCCGAGAACAAAGAAGCGGGGATAAGCGTTGATGATGGCATGAGAAGAAGTGACATTGGAACGGAGCTTAACATTATCACCCAAGAAGCTCTCATTGCCTTGAAAGCCATTGCCATCTATATTCCTTGATGGTTTGGTATTTTTATCTTCGCGGAACGCATAATTGTGCCTTGAAGTGGCTTATTCGCCCCTGACGCTCCCTGGCATGACAGCTGTGACAAGGAAAAACATTTTTCTTCGCCGGGCCGTCGAGAAAATAATGACGGATCTTCAATTTATTGAGAGCATAATCTATGAACCGTTCCTTATACTGCCGCTGCTTCCCATCGTCGGTTTCAACGACTGCTGTTATACTGCACCCAGAGTTTTCGAATGCACAACAGGTCGCCACAATCCACTTCAAACTGCCTCCGTCTTTCTACGGACCTGGCAAAAAATAGCTCTGGCAGGAGACTAACTCCTTGGAAAACCTACTCCACAGCTAGAGACCTTACCCATTGCGAATAGCTCTCATCAGCTTTCCTGGAATCCAAACAAGATACATTCACATTGCTCATTCAGTATGAATTCACAGTTGAAGTTCTCCCTTGCTCCAATGATTGCTTGATTAAACCTCATCGCGGCTCCGTCACTATGTCTTACTACATCTGGCTTTTTCTCGTGGCGGTACAAGCTCTCGCGGCGGTACAAGCCAGACTGGCAGAACTCTCCCAAACATCGGGCCGTGGATACAAAATCTCCGTTGACGGTGGCTGTCCCTTTTCCTCTTGGCGCTGGCTTTTCTAGCAGACTATTATACCCCAGTCATAAGATACCCTGATTTCACAGTTTGTGGTGGCTTGGAGGCCGATCATGACCAGCCATCAGCTGTTCGAGATCCGTGCTAACCGCAGCCACTGAAGTGTCTTTGGCTCACCTGGCAGGCTATCATTGGTACAAGCATCATCAGTACAAGCACGACGGGCTACTCGAAAGAGTCAAAATGTCTCAGCACTCATCTGACCCTTCTTCTTTTGCCACACTAGAGCTATTAATCACTTATCGAAGCTAGAGTGGTCTTAACTTTGTGAAAACGGCCCGTAGGTAACTTGGTTTTTTCGGCATATTTCAGGGAATGTCTTCCTTGCGCATCCACCGACGTATCAGGTGTCGACTGGAAGCAAAGTAGCCGAATCAGTGGTATCCACGTGCAGTGGTGATGACGTTCCTCTGGCCTTCTGTAAGAAGGGGGCGTTGTCCCTCCTTCAGACTGCCTGGGTTTTGCTCAGCGGGTGGACAGACTTGTTCTCGGGTATTGCAACGAAATTTTTCACTTGTTTGAACTTCGAGTCTCGGCCAATCTACTAGTACTATAGGTATCACATTCGTAAATGCAACAAACATGAATTCTGATGCGCTGGTACGGTACTGGGGTGAGTGAGAGTTGTCCACTCCGAAGGGACCCCGCAGACCTCTATTCCCGCGAACGTGGCCTCGGTCGATTCTGATGTTCAGCCACTGAAGCACGATATGATTGGTCCTCCGATGGTGCCCACAGTCTCATCCAGAATAACCAAGGTGGCTGAGCATCGGTGACATTCGGTAAGATGATTGTCACAGCGCTTGCTCGGAAGCATTCTTGAGTTCTCTCAGGAACTGTGCCATGAGAAGTTTTCGAAGGGGATTGCAGACTTTTTGATTCATCGATTCACTCCCAGGCAACGGTCCTTCTAGATCTCATGTCCGTCAGCGCGTCATTGTGATATGGTGACATTCTGAATGTCAGCTGCAGATAGTCCAAATTTTTGAGGAACCCCCATAGAGTGAAGGGAGTGGAAGGTCGGAAAACTGGTAGCGGGTGCTGGGGGAAATAGATCGCCCCAGTGGGTGAGGTATTAATAGGCGAATTCTATGGTCTTCCACTGTAGAACCTTTCGAGTATGAAAGAGAACCAGCTATCAAGCTCAGGCGCCACTGAGATGGTCCGAAACGCAGTATCATCACGAAAATATTAAGCGCCAGATGAGCGATTATATTGCTAGATCTAGCTACGACTAGGTAAGATAATCACAGACAGCCCCAGATCTTACCATATAATACTCATCTGGCGCCCAACTTTTTCGTGATGATGAATACTGTGTCCCACGGCAACAACTGTACGTGAGATTTTCGACTGGCAGAGTTCAATATTCGATGCCCAGTGAGTAAATGATTGGAACCACTGGTGATTGGCACTGATACTTTGGGTATCGTTGAGATGGCTGGCCAACCCGAAGAGCTCCCCCAATTTGCCCAACGCGCTCGGTTAGCTTGGAATAATTCACTCTTGACTGTCCGAGTCATGTTTCTTTTTATGTGATCACGGTGATTTTAAATGTCGGTCTTCATGGGGGTGAGGCCGGTGTTGGCCTCATTGACACAGTATCGATACGCGTAAATGATGGTAAAGTCACCATGGCACTAGTAACTACTGCAGACGCCATTCAAGGGTATTTATCGATATAGCAAGATGTTCATGCAGGCCATTGGATTCGGTTGTTTCATATTCTCCCACAATAGAGTCGCGAGAGTGACGTCGTGATTCATGGCTTGTATATGCATTGCTCTGGTATTCATACCTAAGTTCCATAGTTACCGTTGAAGCGCACGAAGCCCGGACAACTGGATTGCGCCGTCGACTGGATAAACTCAGTCGAACATATCGTGGGAAACATGATCGCATCATGTCAAGGTTGATAAGAGTACAGTAGGTATTCTTAGCCTCATCACCTCTACTATACAAGAAAGTCGTTCTACTGCATCGATGCCTCGAGCCAAACGAACTATCAGCCAAGCTCTCGATGATGAGCTGGCTGCTG
>KQ962603.1:24278-43202 GCA_001563735.1 Leucoagaricus sp. SymC.cos
GCTGAACCCACTTTTGTGTCCGACAACGGGAAGCAAACACCAGTGTCCAGGACGGATGATGCCCCGCCTCGGCCCAAGCGCGCTCGGAAACAGACACAGAGACACACAGGCGCTTCAACGACCGCGGCTGCCGTTAGGAAATCTTCCAAAGTCGCAAAACGTGCTGTAGACAAGGGAAAAGGGAAAGCCACGCAGAGCCTTCAGGACGAACCAACCGAAGCAAAAGGAGCTTCCCTAGTTACCGCGAATGCCAATGGACCACCAAAGAAGGCACGGTCCAAGAAGACACAGGCGCCCAAGGAAGAGAAGCGTCTTGCATCTTTTAGGCCGACATGTTCACAGAAAGTACTTGAGCGAGCCGAGCGAGTCCGTACTCAAAGGTGTGTATAGCCTGCAGCGCTGTGTCTTCCATTGATATTTGACTTCCTTGAAGGTTCTTCATGATTGATAGCAAACGAGAGGATAATGAACTCAAGGAAGAATTCAAGGTTCTCGGTTCCACCGCGAATGTGAGTTTTCTGGCCGAGTCAGGTCTTGTCCTTTATTCACCCAGTCAGGTTTACACCGTGACCATTGGCCACCGACCGAAATGTGATTGTGAGTAAAATGGTCCTTTACACTACCTTAATCTAATACACTTCAAGGTCCTGATAATCGAATGGGAAATCATTGCAAGCACATCGTAAGTCATACTTCCTTTTTCGAAGCATTCGTTTTGGCAGACGTTGTGCTGATCTTTCAAAGATGTTCATCTTCCTGAAGGTGCTATGTGTCCCCATTCAGTCACATATCTGGTATCAGAAGTGAGAAGATTTTCTCGGCCTACAAGTTTCGGGCCATTATTGACTAATTTCACAAGGGCACTACTCACCAGTGAACTGGTGTCTGTCTTCTCTCAAGCACCTCGGGCACCGAATTCAGTCACGAATCCACGCGTTCGCGAAGCATTTTTACGTGCAACTGGCCAGCTTGCCGAGTCTTCCACAGCGGCCGCCAATAGCAAGAAACGAATTCCCGGCGAAGAAGATAGTTGTCCAATTTGTTATGACACCATGTTCAGGGTCTCGGAGGCTTATCTCATATTTTGTGAAGAGTGCGGAAACGCCCTGCACAAGGAGTGTTTCGTTCAATGTATGCTGCCCCTTATTCCCTTGATTATTTACTAATCCCTTGATCAGATGAAAAAAGCACTCGTCAAACAGGCAGGACAATCACTTGTGTATGGTGTCGCTCTGAGACCGGTGTAGCTGCATCCGGGAAACCTGTAGGTTCTCCAACGCAACGAGGTGCATTCATAAACCTCGCAGGTGTTGTTCCAGGCATTGATGGTCATCGTGACACTTCCAGCTGTCAGTGTCACACTGCTTATAAGTTTGAAAGAGCTACTAAAGGCATCACAGATTACCATGGCCCTCGTCAAGGCCAACGCCCTTATGGAATAAACTATTATGGTGATTAGCTGGGCTGTGGATTAACAAAATGCTAGAGCTTGACATGGTACACCAACTTTGGAAACGCTTCATAACTCCAAGTGCCTACTTGTTAATTTATTATGTAATCCCCTTATCTTGATTTCTTTCTTTCGTCCCATCATGTTAGACGGGCATTCGTGAACCAACCGTGAAGAAAAACTTTCAGATGAACGCAGGCGAGAATACAGGAATTATCTTGATTTCTTTCTTTCGTCTCATCATGTTAGACGGGCATTCGTCAACCAACCGTGAAGAAAAACTTTCAGATGAACGCAGGCGAGAATACAGGAGCCGCTTTCGCTGCAAAACTTCAGGCAACCCATGTGCCTCGTAAACATCCAGTTTACTGGTTCGATGACGGCTCACTCCTCCTTGAAGTCGAAGACGTTCAATTTCGGGTGCACAAAGCCCTGCTGCAACGACATTCCTCTTTTCTTGCAGCTGCAGAGCCCAATGGTTTCAGCCCCTTGATCCTTCCGAGGGGTAATGACGCCCACGCTTCCGTCATTTATGGAGTAGAGCGAGGGTTCACTTGTAGGGACGTCGAAGCTTTCCTCGAGCACATGTACCACGACCAGTATGTCGCCAAACTCACCTAATAGAAGTGCTTGTTTCAGAAGGAACTTACATAACCCTTGACCCGTGTTTTTTTCATTTTCCTGCAAGCCCATTATCGGCTACCTCACCATTTGAGCGCATTGCCGCCGTTCTCCGTGCATCTAGTAGCCAGCAATTCGACATCCCAGCTCTTCATGCTCATGCTCAAATGTGCCTTCAGTCCTATTTCAAGACGTGCGATCTATCCGCCCTCCCATCCGCCGTGGTTTCTGAAGCTATATCTTTAGCAAGAACATTTCGAAATTTGCCTGTACGTGATGGTTGCCATCTTGTGCGAAAGAGGCTAATCTTACCCAGGTCCTCAAGTTTGCCCTCTATCAAACTATGGTTACCTCAAGTTTGGATTCCGACGATGAAGTGACCAGTCCTGATGTCACGCTCCTGGACCCACAAGGGCAAACACCATCCAAACCGGAAAGGACCTCCGACCCACGTGAATACCCTTCCCCTATGACCTTACATAGAATTGCTGACTCTTCCTAGGACCTTCCTTACAGGGATACCAACTAACAGAAGCAGACGTCAAGTTATGCAAGAGACTAATGACACGCGTAATTGATCGTTTCACACCTATTCTCTTCACACCAGCTACGACTCCCCATATGGCTTGTACGGATGTATTTGCCGATACTTGGATGAACCTCGTCATTTCCCCCGCAATCACCAGCAACGGAGTTTATAAACCGATCGAAACGTTGGAAATGATCAAAGGACTTGACTGGGCTAAACACGGCTTGTGTGCTACATGTGTTGTAGAAAAGCACGAAGAATGGTCGGAGGAACAACAAGCCATCTGGAATATGATCGAGAAATGGTTAGTGGAAGAAGTAGAGATATGAGTTGGGTTCATCGAGATCTCAATAACTGAGGTAATGTCGCTTCAGAACCAATGAATTGGAGCTAACTGTATCTTGTCATCTCTCAGACTTAGATCTCTCTAGTCGCAATGGCCTTTGCCTTATTTCCCCCGAAAATCTATAGCATTCATTTCGTACTCCTAGATTGTCGAATCAGCTCGCTGGTAGCTATTTCACACGTACCACTACTTGGCATGAATGGTATATTCCTGTTCCTTCGGGACCGGCGTTCTGTGTGACTATGTCTTATTTGGTTTCGTGGGCTCTTCGATCAAGGTCTGACCAGGAAGCAGTGGATTATTCAGAGGTTCAGTCTCGAAAATTTTCTTGTAAGAATAGTAGGGTCAAGGTTTGATATTTTTTCTCTCAGAGTAAACCGAGGGACTCACGACAGACTGGAATCCCATCGAAATTGGTTCATTGTTTGTCAAAGCGTGCTCCTTTGACTGGTGCGCCCACATTCCACACGGAGTCTTCTAAACTGGGACTGAAGCATGGTATAAGAATAGTGCACAATGCGTGCTGGTCCCCCCACTGACGTTACTGCAACCCTCTGTTCGACATTGACAATGCCGGCAATAACTCCTCCTGTAAAATATCTTAAGTGGGGAACATATGAAGTTGCATACGACACTAGACGTGGTTCTCTTTCATCTAGAGTGGCTTCTCGCGCCTTGCAAACGAGCTCTGAGCTTTTCTTCTATGTCTGGCGCTTTTCCAAAGACGTTGGTAGAATCGCACCCACCACGCTCGTCGTATACATGACCTCTTCCGTGTGGCTGGGTGCTAGTTCCGCGCTATCCCTCTACATGACTTTTTCCGTCTTGCAAGCGGTGAGCAGATTTTCAAAAATCAAATACAGGACTAATGCTAACGCTACGTACAGATTGAGAACTTGACTAATAACGAAGGAGTCGATGCGCAAGGGCGCAAGCAAGTCGTATATACCATCTTCATGTGGTTGCTGTCTGTATTTGCTTCGGTTCTCGTTCACCGACTCAAGTACGTCCATTCATTCACCGAACTGTTTACTCCTCAAGAACTTGTATAGAGACGAAGAAGAACAGATGTTATGTGGTCATTTGCGAGCGCAATTTCTTCCCTCTATTGTTCGCAGTAAGCTCTTCAGTCCCAAACGCAAAAGCAAGGTTTCTGATACATCACATAAGAGAGTTTGGAGTCCGACGTCACGTTCATTCGTGGTAAGTCCCTCGATTGGACTGGATCAGCCGTTTCAAGTTGACTATAGCAAGTATTCAGATCACAATGTCCGTCGCACCTTTCCTAGCCCCTCCTCTTTTGCTGAAGGCGGACCTGGCTGGAGCCTCCTCAAAAATCTCGGGGAACGATCTCAACGGCTGACGTCTCTAGTTTCGGAGATTACTGTTTTTTCTCTTGTGCTGTACCAGCAAACATTCCGGGATAGAGTGATTCTTGCGACTCTGTCTGGACTATTTTTTATCGTTCTTGTCTCAACTCCAAAAAATGGAGTCAACGGGGCAGGTACGCAAGCTCTCCCAATCTTTCGTTCCTAAACCTTGACAACTTCGATCAGGGTACACCTTCTGGTCCACGAATGGCGCTTTCAATCGGCTTCACATGCTGTACTCTCTTGTTTTTGGGGATAGATATCGAGAAACATTGGCAAAGGATGGGGTTAACGAATACTTGGCTCAAGGTCATTTACATTGTCATGTCCATTTCATGAAGCTCACTGACATCGTCTATAGAATACGAGAAATGTTCAAATGACCTCGGAATTGTCAAGTGTGATGTCATCAGCCTTGCATGTTTTCTTCCACCTCCTTGGTACTGGACGGTGCTTCGCAGCTTATTTCTGGAATACTCGATGGTAAGTCTACCCGTGCAGCTCGCGGACATCATCTCATCTAAGCTTTTGATAGGCTCTTTGTGCATTGCTTCTCGTATGGAATTCCTCCCTTTACATCATTACGACCTCTATATTCTTTCAATCCGCCACTAATTCCTTTGCACACACTATCGAATGCCTTCGCCGCGAATTTAACCAGCGGGCCATGTCACAGCTCCTGGCACAATCTCAGACACTCTATCGACACCTCGATGAGACCGGAAATTACCAGCGAGAACTCACCTTCTATTCCCCACCCACTCAGGGTGGAATGGAGATAGAGCTAAAGTATGCTCGTGCTTGATGAAAATGCAGAAATTATTTAACTTCATGATTAGGAATGTGACATTCAAATATCAGGATGCGCTATCTGACGCCTCCACGTTGAAAAGAGTCTCTCTCGTAATACCCGCTAATTCTTTCGTCCTCCTTGTAGGTGCGAACGGGAGCGGAAAGACTACTTTGTTGAAGCTCATTGCTCGACTACTGGAGCCTCACTCGGGTGAAATACTGACGGATGGTATCCCGCTTTCAGACTACGATGCTCTGAGTATTCGGAGGCATACTACTTTTCTAATGCAGACTGAGGAAATATACCCTCTATCGCTGCGGGAAAATCTCCTCATGGTAGCCCCTGATCACCCGAAATTCGAAGAAAAGGCGAGGCAGAAGATGAATGAAGCAATTCATCTGGGCGGAGCTGATCAACTGATCGAGCGCGTGGGTTATGAGGTCATCCTCAACCCTCCTAGTATCATGGGGCAAAGTCTACAAGGGTGCGGAAATGGCGTCATCGGCGAAGGGGCTATTCGTGAGCTCGAAAAGCGTACCCGTTCGAAAGAGGTTTCTATTTCGAGCGGAGAGCGGCAGCGATTTCTAGCGTATGTACGCTTTTAACTATCTACATCAGCCTTAACTGGTTAATCATTTTTTCAGCGCTCGCTCGTTTATGAGGCTCTTGAACAGTGATACACGCCTCCTGATGGTAGATGAACCTACGTCAGCTCTCGACCCCATGGCCGAACGAAACGTATTTGAACAGTTCTACCGCAAACGGAATGGGAAGACTACTATCTTCGTGACACACAGATTTGGCAGCTTGGTCAAGGAGGCAGATATTATTATGTACGGAGCTTTATTAGCAAGAATTTCGGTCAACGGCTGATCCGTTTATCCAGTTGCATGAAGAATGGCGAAGTCGTCGAGACTGGGCATCATAACAAATTGATGAAGCTGGACGGAGAGTATGCCAAGCTCTATCTTGCCCAGCAGCTTATGCCAAGCTCGCGAATGACCTAATCGCTCCCCAGAGGATTTGTGATGGAAGTTCACGAGCGGAATCAGGATGATCAACGGCTAACTACGTATTTACTCGGCCACATGGCAAGCGTATTATTATTAGCTTTCACTTGACGTGAGGCGGAGAATAATGTATTATCACATTTCATTGTGTAGTCCATGGCTTTCCAGGGCATGATCTCACAAGGGGTGGATTTTCATCAATCTGAAAGAATACCAACTCTCGATACCAGTATGCAAGTTTGTCAAGGAATTGTCGTTGATCCTGAGGCATAATCCTGCGTGGACCATACGGATCTGCTTGAGAGAACCGTAGTCGTGTAAGACCATAAGGAAGGCTCAGGTCACGGACGACAAGACGATCCAAGAGACCCTGGAAAATCATAAGTATCCGAGTACATTGGATGACACGATTAAACGCACCATGAGGGTATTTGGAGGTCGTATTGGCCATCCAAACTCCACACCATTCGGGAGGATGCCTTGTCGATACTCGCAAGAGTTTTCGTCTTGTTGTACAGGGTCACCGAAACATACGTACAGCGATTCTACGGAATGGAAAACGCTGCACAAGAGGTCGAAGAGCCTAGGGTCTGGAGTAATGACACTAAATGCTAGCTGACGGGGAATATTGGGAATATTATGCGCCACCCGCCGTAAGATTTTGTAAAACTCGGAGTAGGAGTAGCTGTATTCCCTGGATATTCCGGAATGAAGGGACAGGTAAGTGAAAGGGGATTTCGCCAGCACCTTTTTGACAAAGTAAGCCGGGCCGTGATAACTCCGCAGGCGGGGAATCTGAGAGAAAGAAGATGGGGGAGGATATTGTATGCTCTCCGAGTCCTGATAATTGAAGTCGTGAATATCCAGATCCTCCAAATTCGGAGATAGTTGGATGATTTGCCGAAGAAGGTCCAAGGTGTCCTGTTTAACATTGAGGGAAAGGTGTGTTAACGCCCCGAGGGTTTCCTTCGCTTCAGCCAGCGGACGTAAACAGGTCTCGGAGAATTGATAGGAATAAAGCGTCAGGCTGTCAAGTAGAGACGGCGAGACGAGGAACAAGTCGTCGAGCGCTGGCGAATCTGGTTTATCACCAGTGACAATGCGCAACTTCCTGAGGGACCAAGGGGTGATGGATGATGGTGCAGGCCGAAGAATGGTGTTTGTCTCGACTAGTGCGAGGCTCTGAAGCTTCGGTATTCGACTCAAGGAGTCAAACACCAATTGATCGACGAGGATGGAGGTGAGAGTGACAGTATGAAGATTAGGGTATAGCGAGAGTGTGTTGAGGAAGATTGTAAGTGCGGATTGGTACGTGTCAATGAGGACACCAATGCCACGGATATTGGCATTAGTCTCGTGCAGACTTCGAGTCTGTTCGATACCACTGAAGCTCCACTCCTCCACGTAGTAGACAAAAGGTCCAGTGGCCACGACCACGAAACGTCTCGCGGACCAGAGAAAATGATTACACCAATAGTCCCAGTTCCTCTCATCAACATCCTCCTGGTTCGGCGACCAACTATGAAGAACGCGATACAAGTACCGCTGACCAGTATTCGCGAATCCTTTGCAGACCAAGCGTACATTCCAAATGTCCTTGACGTCCACATAGTGCCAACATTCTCCCCACAGCTCGACTGGTAAAATATCCTCAGCCGGGCGCTGGTGAACGCTGGCTGGCATTAGGAGGTTATAGGTCGGAATAGGAAGAAATTATTGTTTGAGAAAGACTGAAGCTACTCCGTGGAGGTGATCACTATTGCACGACCTTCCCGGTAACGGGTTGCGATGATTGGCCTGCAGACCGGAGAACACTGAGTTACATTCATTCAAACATGAATGTAGGTTAACTGACCAGAAAAATCTCAGAGAGTGCCCGATTCAGAGGCAGTTAGATGTCGCGTGGCATAGAGAGAATAGCGAAGATGGAGGTGAATAAAGTGAGAGGATTCAAGTGGGATTACTAGAGGAATCAATGACCCTGAAGATATTGCCATGATATAGAGCATCGCCACGTGATCGTAGCGAGACTGAGCTCTTATTGGCCAAGAGAACGCTGCAGGTTTACTCCTGGAATTCTTCCGCCATGCCTGTATTCTTCCACAAGTCCGGGATCCAAAGTACTGAAATGCTTCT
The DNA here is from genome assembly GCA_001563735.1 of Leucoagaricus sp. SymC.cos. Lineage (NCBI taxonomy): Eukaryota > Fungi > Basidiomycota > Agaricomycetes > Agaricales > Agaricaceae > Leucoagaricus > Leucoagaricus sp. SymC.cos. The sequence continues at coordinate 32,534 of KQ962603.1, forward strand.
GCAGGTCTTCTCAAGGGGCTTCCTCGCATTGCGAAATTCCGAGGTCTTCGTCCACGCGCGCTTCATGGTCATGAGGCTATGGGCGGGAATACCGAGCCGGTGTTTGGCTCCAGCCTCCGTTTCCGCTTGATGATGATCGATATGCTTGATATCGGTTGTTGATCTGCGAAAAAACATGGAAGCAACATAACGTTGAACGGTAAACCATACATGTCTCCCCCCTCTCATATATCTCGTCTGTCAGTTGCTCTCACTGGTTCATACTTGGCAGACTTGATTTTTTTCTCATTGCACGCAGGTCTGCAGTAGTTTTGTCTAAAAAGCTGCAGTAGAAGTTCTCGATATATGTTTTTTTCGCTTTTGTCACGCCCGCCAGAACAATGAATAGTTTTGTCTAAAAAGCTGCAGTAGTTCTCGATATATGTTTTTTTCGCTTTTGTCACGCCCGCCAGAACAATGCCGTGGCGGAGTATGAAATGGATTGATGCAATGCTAGTCGTTTTTATCGTGATAACGCCATGAGTGGGTGCTAAGTGGGCGCTACAGGCCTCCAATTTCACCGACTTGCGCGGTGGTTCCTGGCGTAGAGCTTTTAAGCCTCGTAACCTATCGTGATGGGTTGATGCAAAGCAATTCAATCATCAACCGGCTCGCGTCGGCTCGCGGTGACGAGACGTGACCCACGAAACCCCGGTGATCCACGCAGGTTCACGGACACCTGACGCCACTGACACCTGACGGACACCCAACTCCGTCCCTTGCTTGTCCTGGTCATCGGTTGTCGAAGCCCTCGCCCTTTGCCTCATCATTCTCTCTTTCCGTTACCCAGCTTCACTGTGAACTTCTTAGCCATTCAAGTTTCGGAGCAATGATTAGTTGGCTTTGAATGTCATCGTACGAGTCGCTCTTTGTAGGCGCCGAGTCTGTTTCCCCTCGCGGCTTCTCACTCCGGTCGGAGACGCCCGTCAAAGGAATCATGCCTCCGTTCAGCACCCTTTGTGGGGAAAGAAAATGTCAACACAGGTCCTTGATCCCGCATTCCGTGAGATTGTGCCATATATATCTGTTGGTTCTGACTGATCAGCCATTTTCTCAGCTTCCTGCCCCTTCACCGTCACACGGGCTGCTCTGTTGAACTTGGGCCATCAGCATCCAGAGCTTGAACTGCCATGGATAGTTCTGTGCCATCTACCCAGTCTCTTCGGAGAGGCTACCTCGACCAGTCGGCCTCAGCAAGCAAGGAGTTTGCTGATAGAAGTGCGGCTTCTCCTGCTCGCAAGTCGCTAGTCCGGCGGAAGATTTTCTGGTTCGCAATTGCAGTTGTAGTTGTGGTCATTGTATTGGTCGTCGTTCTCCCTGTTGTGCTGGTGGCCAATAGGCACAGTAAAACTTCGAACGATACATCCAGTCCCAACAGTGACCATGGAGCAAGCTCGGCTACTCCAGTCCCTACTGGAGGTCCGGTGAGTACGACGTCTCTTCCTGGAGGGCTCATAAACTCATTTTTAGTAGACATTGCGATCCGGAGGTGACGGCTCGACCGTCACCACTGACAATGGCACAACTTTTGTATATCAAAATCCATTTGGAGGATATTGTAAGTATCACAATGTGGTGCCATCACCTGCGGACTTAAAATAGATAATAGGGGTGCAGGATCCCGAGAATCCATACAAGGACGATGCTCGACCCAATTCCTGGACACCACCACTGAACACAAGCTGGAGATGGGGTATCGATCGTATTTATGGTGTCAACCTCGGAGGCCTATTCGTCCTTGAACCCTTCATTACGCCTGAACTTTTCCAGCGTTACCCGGGGGCGGTTGATGAATTTACGCTAAGCCAAGCTATGGCGGCAGATCAGGCAAAAGGTGGCTTGGGTCAATTGGAGCAACATTATGCAACGTTTATCGTAAGTGTTCTCCATTCGTTCCGATCGAGGACTTATATTCTGTTTTTAGACAGAGGAAGACATTGCACAGATAGCTGGTAAGAATCGCGTATCAAGGGGTATTCCAGCTTTTCTGATCTGCTTCAGGTGCTGGGCTGAATTTCCTGCGGATACCACTTGCGTTCTGGGCCATAGAGACCTGGGATAATGAGCCATTTTTAGCAAGAACCTCATGGAAGTGAGTTATAGGTTTGCCACCAATCTTGCATACTTCTGACGGCGCTAGATACTTTCTACGTGTTCTGGATTGGGCTCGCAAGTATGGTCTTCGAGTCTGTCTCGACTTTCATGCTGTTCCAGGATCACAAAACGGTACGTAGTATGTTAGTATCAATTATATTGGAATCACTGACAGAGTATCAATTGCAGGGTACAACCACTCCGGAAGGTTAGCAGATCATTCATCTGAAATGCTGTCAACGTATGCTGACTTGAATACAGGTTGTTAGGGTCGTCGTTCAGCTTCCTTAAGGGAAACATGGGCCTTGCAAATGCAGAGAGGACGCTTTACTATATCCGCGTTATAACGGAGTTCATTTCTCAACCAGAATACCGCAACATAGTTGTTGCCTTTGGGATTGTGAATGAAGCCCTCGTCAATCCGGGGATTGGCATGGACACGATAACTAGCTTCTACTTACGGGCACATGATATGATTCGTAGCATCACTGGAACTGGTGAGGGTAACGGACCCGTGAGTCATACTTTCGTTCGGCTTGAAGTTGTTGAATAACGGTGATTCTCTACAGTACATCGTCATCCACGATGGCTTCCATATCAATGCTTGGGATGGCTTTCTTGCAGGCTCCGATAGAGTCATCCTGGACCAACATCCATACTTTTCATTTGGCGGGGTCCAGCTCGACCCTATTGCAGTTCCTGGGGCTGATGGTTCACCTGGGGGAAAATGGCCCCTGGAGGCGTGTAACACTTGGGGTCCTAGGACGAATCAGACGTGAGTACTCTGTTTCGACTCCTGAGACAATGAAACTCATGTCACTTCGTCCAGTCGTGGTAGTTTTGGCCTGGTTATTGGAGGAGAATTTGCAGCTTCACCAAACGATTGCGGGCTCTTCCTCCTCGGTGTCGATGGCCAATCTTCGAATCCAGAGTGTCCGGAATACGACAACTGGGAGAATTATAATGCTACGATGAAGGAGGGGATTCAAAGCTTCGTAACGGCTTCGTTTGACGCCTTGCAAGATTGGTTCTTCTGGACGTGGAAGGTTTGCTGGTACTTTAACTCGAATTCGCAGACGACGTCTGATTGCTATTTCAGATCGGTCCATCCCAAGCTGGCCGTGTTGAAACACCTCTATGGTCATATCAATTAGGACTAGAAAACGGCTGGATACCCCGTGACCCCCGAGCAGCTGCAGGAAAATGTGCTTCCGTTGGAGCTCAACTCGAGCCATTCGATGGCAACTATCAGCCTTGGCAAACTGGAACCCCGTCCTCAATTGCCGCCTCGTCGAGTACGCAGTTCCCATGGCCACCTGTGCAGATTACGGACGCAGAAGTGCCAATGTCTCTTATGCCGACATATACCAACACCGGCACCGTCACCACGCTACCACCCCAGACGTTCACGAGTGCTCCGAGTCAGGAGACAGCTAGCGTTGATGGTTGGTTTAACGATAATGATAAAGAAGGAGGCATTATCACCGTCGTAGGGTGTTCATACCCTGATGAGTACACCGCAAGCTTCGGTGTCGTTCCAACAGCTCCATGTACTGGACCCACTACGGCAGTCCCAGCAGCTACTACCCCTCCTCCTATTGCTACCTCTCTTCCAGCTACTATCCCTCCAGCTGCTACGCTTTCCCCTGCGTGATGCCGGACACTTCCCTCTTCAATTTACTACATAAACTTATTATCTCCAGAACTCGAGCCTCAACTTTTGTTACACCTGTGATATATTTGTATTGCTTCTCGGATTTTATGGACTTCTTCCGACGGCTCGTAGATGGACGATATCACGATGAACGATTACATGACGAAACTGACGATTACAGTAGTTTTAGTATTTTAGTTGAGTTGCATCAATAGTGTGTGCTTGTGATTGTCGGACTTTATATACACTCCCCTTTGCTTCACCCACGTTGCTCATGGCGTCCCCTGTCGCCTCTTCGTCGTCACTGCCCTCTCAATCGATAGAAAAGAAACAGCCTTCGTCACAAGCGCGAAACCCCGTGGCTTTACGTCTTTATAAGGTTCTCAGTACCAACTTCGAAGATGCCGCGACAAAAGAGGCACTACAAACACTCTCAGATCTCTACGCGCCCTCGACAAAGGGAAAAGAACCCCTGAAGCCCATCGACGATTTCGAGGACGAAGACGAAGATATCGAAGATGTAGCTCAAGACAGCACGAGGAACCTTGCCCAATCGTCCGTCGAACTTGTTCCCGGAGAGATCGCAGCACGGGCGCGGAAACATCTGCGAAGAGACATGGAGAAGAAACTCGCTGAAGGAAGTCGTCAGTTCTTGAAGGCACTGGGTGAAGTTGATCAAGTGTGTGGTTTTCGTTGACATGTATGTGATATCTTCTCAACACGACCTCGGCGCGTAGAAACTGAATGATCTCCAAGTTCATCTTAGTGCTATGCGAGTCAGCTGCGACGAGGCCGAAGCGCAGCTGAATCTGACTGAAGAATCTAGTCGGACACTCTTGGAACGTGCAGGAAATTTGAGAGATGAGAGGTGAGAGCTGAATTGCTCGAAGTCAGGGAGCGCGACTTATATATTGGCAGGAAAGAAGTGGAGGACAAGAAATCTATCATCGATCTATTCCTCGCCAGGTTCACTTTGACTGAAAAGGAGATTGAGATTATTAAGTCGAGGGACACACCTATTGGTCTGCGTTTCTTTCAAACAATGGACAAGACGGAAAAAATCCGAGATGATTGCCGAGTGCTCATGGGAGGAGAAGACGGACCTACACAGTCTGGGTGAGTACTCCTTTGTCTCATTGATTTTGAAAATTTGACATTACTATGCAGAATGGATATTATAGCTGCCACTTCATCCTACCTGGAACAAGGCTACGAAAAGCTTCTCCGATGGACATCGAACGAATTCCGTCAAATTGGGAGGGAAATGCAGATTGAGGTGAACGCAACCCTACGTGAAGCCATCAAGAGACTTCGGAAAAGGCCTGAGCTCTTAACGTGCGCAGTTCCTAACCCCATCTATGTGACATACCTGATAGTTTTGTTAGTGAAGCATTGACTAATCTCTCTGAAACACGTCAAGCAACCCTCCTCTCTTTTTTCCTAACCGCTTTGACACGCGGAGGACCATCTGGTTTACCTCGACCCATTGAACTTCATGCCCATGATCCAATGCGGTATGTCGGCGATATGCTCGCGTGGATTCATCAGGGGATCGCCGCAGAGCAGGAATTCCTCGAAAGCCTCTTTGATCTGAAAGCTGCTCAACGTATGGTCGGAAGCGTGCGTCAGTTCGGGTCAGGTGGAGAGGAAGAGGAATGGATCCAAGAATTGTTGGACTTGGCTGTCGGGAAAGTTTGTGTTCCTCTCAAGGTAATCCCGTGAACCCTCCACGCCGCCTTTCTTCGCTAAACAGAGGCCTTGCCAGATGCGAGTACAACAAACTGTTCGCTCGCAAGAAAGTAGCATCGTATCCTACAAGATCGCCAATCTGTTGCAATTCTACCTGTTTACAATGCGAAGAACCATTGGGGATCAAGCGATTTTGATAACAACGCTTCAGGAGTGAGTCTCAGGACTTTCGTGTGCATCTCGTGTGTTGACGATAGGGCAGTGTCACCGATCTCGCATACAAGGTCTTTTACGAGTCGATCCAAACCCAAGGACGTGCTTTGGCTCGTATACAGCTAGTACGAGCCCTTCGCTTTTCTGTCTCTTCCCATCTGTGATGACACTCCTTTTAGGACGCCGACGATCCGTCCCTCGATCCTCCCCTCGCCATCCTCGACCATGCTCAAATTCTACGTGATATCATGGCCGTGTACCAATCCTCACTGATCGGCGATGAGGATGAGAATGACCTTCAAGCAGGCTTCTCTAAGGTTCTTGACATTATGATAGATCCAGTCGTTGATACTTGTGCGGCCGCCAGTGAGAGGAAGAAGCATATGCGGCCGAGATGGGACCAGGCAGTGTTTATGTTGAATTGTTTGAGCTACCTTCTGGTGAGCTCTCTTACTTTGCAATCTCTTCATCTAACATATCTGACGCGCTCATCGCTTTTAGACTGTACTTGAACCCTTCTTGTTTACATCCGGCAAGCAAGACATGGTTCACAACCTGTTAGACATTCGGATCGCTGCTTTGATTGATGAACATGTTCGTCATATTCTCTTACGAAGAACCAACACGAGCTAATGCAAGCCTTAGTTTATCAATATTATGAATGACGCAGGTATCTACCAATCCTACCAGACCTGTCGGAATCGCACTTCAGATGTAAGATTATCTCTCCCTCCAGTCACCTCATCTCTCATGATTTCCCCAGGAACCCCTTTCTCGAGTACCTACCATGCGTCCCGTAGATCTTCAGAGGGCTCTCCGAAGCTTCTCTACGTGGCTATCAGGCTCCGAAGTCCTACATTCCCCGAGACTTTCACATTTAGTGGGCCAAAAACTACATGAACGGGTACATCAAGACGCACTCAGACGGGTTGCAAAGGCATACAAGTGCTTATGTGAAGAGATTGGAGATCCCGATAATCGGTATGAAGCCGCAAGCACTTTGTTGGGGAGTGAGAGACCATTTGGGAGAGTGGATTTGTTGCATCAGATCTTTGGCCTCGAAGAAGACGAGGAAAGTGAGGAACAGGAACAAAGCGAGAGCGGAGAGGAGGAGGATGAGGATGATGCGGATGAGGGTGAGGATGAAGACGACGATGAGGATGAGGATGAAGGTGAAGGTGAAGAGGAGGAGGGAGATGAGGGTGAGGACGAAGCAGAATCAAAAGAACAGAAAGGGGATGTTCAACTGGGCAGGGTGGCGCCGTAGTCTCTACTTAAACAACGGACTGGGTTGCGAATGTTTTACGAACAGGTTTTGAGTATCTAAGCGGCGCTTATTCTCCTCTGTGGCAATCCCTTTAGCGCTTCGCCCAATATCAGCGTCACGTGATAGAGAATAACCCTGGAAATGGTTAGCGCCTGTTCTTGTCTAATGTCGTCCCCCTTGGACAGTGCTCAAGGGAAATTTTCACGAAACCCATTTTGTGGTCCAAGTTTTACGTCGTCCGTGGCCAGGTTTCCACGCGTCTGACTAAACTTTCCTTACCAACCTTCGGGCGGCACAATCGCAGTAACTGTATCGGACGGCGTCCACTATGCACCAGCAATTATCGATAATGATGACCAACCTTCTAGCGTCCATCACTTGACGATTATCCTAGTTGAGAAAGTTGTATAGTGCGATCCATTGCACAAGAAATCGTAAGACAGCCATGGTTCTGCTCCTTGGCAAAGAAGTTGATAACATCAAGCCATTCTATTTTGAAAAATCCAGAGCCGCTCAATACGAATGGCTCTGACCAAGTCCTAATAGGCAACCTTCTTTTGGTTCTTATTAAGTGTGTCGCCATCAACATCACAAAAAAGACACACGGAGAGTCTGACTACAGGAGACTATCTTTTGGTTTACCCTCAGTCGAAAGCAGTACGTCATGTTGAGGCCTCTCTGAAATCCTTCACATGTTGACTCTTCACAGCACTCGTGTCCCAATCGCTGCCCTTAAATACTTTAATAGCACGGACATACCTCCCTTGTGGGTACTTGTTACATACAAATCACGCTTGAGAGATCCAAGGGTAGAATCAACTGGTGACCGCTTCCTTGTCCACCTTCTGGATGAATCCAGCGAAATCAGGACTCGTGCCTATGACTTTGTCGTAAATGAACTGTACGATCGACTCTGTACTGGGAAAAAGTATTATGTTTCTGAGTTTACATGGACCTCAACCACGTACATTTTCATAATTTGCAGCTGGACGACTCATTACACCTCAGAAAATCTACAATGATTGAAGAGGCAGGTATTCCGAGCTATAATATGACTTGGTTACTCGAATCCGAATCAACTTTTTCTGTGCCATGGGACACATAGAGCCCTTGAAATTCGATTTGACTTTGTCCCAAATCCTCAACTCCGAAAAAAAAAGTTATCTCATCCAAATGAGGGTCCTCTAGTACACGAGGGTGACGGTGAATGGTCTGGGAAAGAGAATTTTTCGAAAGTGGGTCTCATGATTGGGACCTTTATTCATTAAGCTCATCCTCTTTAGTCTGTGGATGTGATTGGGATAGTGGCAAGTGTCAGTCTTTGAGAAAGATACCAGGCAAAGTGCTATGACTTCTCGAACACTGCGTCGTCTTTCTCAAACACCGGGCACTTTCAGGAATACTTGGTTGATAAGAATAGGTACGCCCTTTCTTGGAAGCAAGTGTGCAAATTGGCTTTAAATATTCTACTTCAGATACATATGCTAGACATCAAACACAAAAGCTGACCGGAGCTAAACTGATACTCTCAGTGGTCACACCGAGTACTGTTTGTGTCGAGCCCGAAGTTGAAGAACACTTTGCTCTTTGACTGTGGCATGAAACTGATCCTGACCACTTGGAAATTCCTATTCATTACAGTGCATGTTTTATGCAAATCGGGACCTTATGTGAGTCTTAGTTGTAACAGTCGCTGGTCGTCATGATTTCTCTCGTCATTTTCTGACGTGGAGTACTTACATTGGGTTTTGCGTATCACATGTTCAATGAATGCTCCTCAACATTGTGATGTGCACATGAGCACTCAGACGTGACTGACAGACCCGAAACCGGGCTCTGGCAAAATACTATCTTGCAAACTCGAAACTATGTATCACCAACGATTTATGTAGTAGCAGTACGAGCTATGATTGGCTTGTCTCCATCAGATAGATATTTTTATCAATCTATGAAATAGGCTCAGAACCCTCCTTCGAATTGTACTTGAAAAACTTAAGTCTCCCATGAGTACTGAGTACTGGCAAGAAGTCTGTTCAATGCGCCGTGACTCCAGGGGCATCCGTCATCACATGACTTTGGTGTCATCCAAACTAAAAGAGGAATTCACCCCAAACTCAGTTCCATCTCCTTACCTACGATAATTACACACATCCTAGTCTCACCTGCCATCCGTTTTAGGGAATTAGGCCTGAGAAACTCTCCATCAACAAGTGATGGAACAGCCATCCAAGGGAGAGATTGCGCGATCAGTTTCTGATCAGCTGAAAGCACGCATGATTCCCTTATAAGGACAGCTGGCTAAGCGAGACTACACACATCCTTGTAATGCGCAAAACTGGGCTCTCCTCTGGTGGCATCCTGAAACTTCTCAAACTAATAGGAAAATTCTACAAAACAGATGTCATTCTCCAAATCCTTTTTGCCCGTAACCCTGATGATCAAACCAGGTGGCACCACCCAAAAAAACTGAGAGCAAGTGTATCAGACAGCTTGCACATTATATTAGCCCTCATTCTCCTGGAGGATCATGAATGAAGTTCGGAAATTGGTGCTTCGGCAGTCATCAGGGTGCGGAAAGCCCTCAGTACATGTGAAGAGCCTGATGGGGCTAAACCGTAAGTGTGGCTTCGTACTTTAGAATTGGCCTCCTGCACACAAATCTGAAGTTTTCCAATTCCAGTTATCTGATTCTTGATGAACCGGAATTTCTGAGGTCAGCCGACCCACTCTTAGGTAACCCCTTCTGTTGCACACCAGAGGTTCAGAACAGTGCATCACTCTTGGTCTAATTCTTTCTATGCAAAGCTCAGCAGCCAACAAGCTTTTGGTGGAAATCGCATTCCAATCTGTGCCATTAAACACCTGAATATTGACAATCTTCCTTCTCTCTGAGTTCTTGTCACATACAAATCGTGCCTCAATGATCCATGGTTCCCATTTTGTTCTGGTCTCAATGGTTTTGTTATTCATTTTCTAGACGAGTCTGGGGAGATTAGGGCCCATGCTGATGGATTGATTTGGGGGGAGTATTACAATCAGTTGGTTGTTGGGAAAACATATCGTATATCAGGCCTCAAATCAGAACCCTCCAAACGAGACCTCATAAAAGATGATTACTTTTACAACCTCCGAGGCGGCGGACAACTGGATTTTACAAAGTTTACAATGATAGACGAGGTTTGTTCCTGTTGATTTCTCACATGCCGTGGACTCTCATTGGCTTTCTCAAAGTGTCCCAAAATATTGCATGAACCATTCTATCTTACTTTTCAGTTCATTCCAATCCCCAAGCTCCATGACCAGAAATTTCCTCTGCGTTGGCATCTGAGTCCTGATGAATCGGAAGCTAAGTTCAAGGAATACTTCAATAAGGTATGCCTTGAAAGGATATTTTGGGTTTAACTGTTCACTAATCTTCCTCCAAGTCTGTGGATGTAATAGGGATGGTGACTAGTATAGGTGCCCTGGAGCTTGTGGGACGCAATGGCATATGCCATCCATTTTCCAGAAACTTAGCTCTGTTTTGACCATACCCTTTAGAATGTTCCGAAACGTGATGTCATTATCTGTGATCAAAGCGGATTACTTTTCCCAGTCAATCTATGGTCATATAATGCGGAAGAATTTGATGCTGGTGTTGGCACCATTGTCGCATTCAGAAATGCTTATCTGAAACGAATCGGCAAGTCTTTTTCTAACGCTAGAGAGTAGTT